>JAECUM010067507.1:0-14128 GCA_016617855.1 Megalonaias nervosa
AGAGACAATGAAATAGGCCAAGTTATAGAAATGCAGGTTTGAATAGCACACACAAGGGACGGTAAATAGGAAAAAGTAGTTCCATGAGAGGTATCACCATTGTGGCGATAAACGTGGTATCACATCTGTGGCGATATCATTTTTCTTACCAGTGGACATGAAAAGGTATCTCGTGGCTCTCATACTCTTCCTTATTTTGCCTAGTGGCTTTCGATTCGACCGGCGACACCTCATCAACACGCCATAGGGATACAACGAAGCAGTTCTTCTGAAATAATATTCAGGACAGGGAACCTAATTTCCAAAGTCATGATCAATAGAGCCAAACTCAGTACATGCAAGTAGGAAAATGTACAATTTAAACATCCAGTTATATATTTTTATATGCCTTTGATAAGAATGTCTAAAACGTCTGGAATGACATAAATAGCTCAAGGCTTTTTTCCACACTTTTTCAATACCGGAATAAATCAACAAGTGGTATTCACACATTTGCCTCAAGATCTGTGCTGGCTACATCACAGGCAATGCCGGGTTAAAATTATTTTCGATTCTTTAACTTTTATAAGTTTACTGAGACACAGATTGCTGCCTGTACATCAATTCCCCTGGATGTTATCATCGATACATCGATGTCTAATGTCTAGGAACGTGAACTGACGGACACTCCGAAATGACTATTGAAAATTTGTAAGTGTCGCACATAAGTACCGAGACAAGAAAGAACAACTTCATATAAGTGGTAAATACAGACGTGTTAAAAACGCCTAAGAGTCCTGCGATCATCAAAACATCTGCATTAAAGCGGTCCATAGTTAACAAATTGTACGTTTGTCCGATTGTCAGGTCGTTGGTCGACCCTTGGAATAAGTGTTTCAAATTGTCTACAAGAAGCAAGGACTATGTCCAAATCATAACTTCTTACTTTACCAGCTCAAGTCTTCAGTATAGTAAAGTTGAAAATTAAGGAAACAGCAAGAAAGAGGAAAGGAAATGATCAATTTCAGACAAAAAGCTTTTTACGGATTTGCTGACTCCAAGAGGAATGAAGATGAGTGTGATAATGTGAACTGCGAGCAGATTGATGCTGCATCCTGCGATATGAACAATGCAGCACGAATTTGCCACTTTACTTTCGACAGGGATGCCTTTCGAGCGCACATTTTTGATCTCTTTATCACATTCAAAACCATTCTGGACACCACAAGCATTTCGAGAATTGCAAACTAGATATGAATACATATTTTTCATGGTATTTGTTGACTACTGTAGTTTGTAAGTCGATTTTAGATGTTCGTAGGGAAGTGACCTCAATATTTAGAAGGTGTCATGCATATTTAATTTGTATATTGTTGTTGACGTCTGACCATCATTGACGGTAGGAGTTTGGCTTAACTGACTAATGTCTTCTTTTGTAAACAACATTTTGCATAGCTAATTCTTTTCTGTGAGGTTCAATTATGCATCAAGACTATTATTACTTGGAGTTAAACCTCATTACTTTTATTGAATTCAGGACATTGGTTTCCTCCTCGGTTATTCCTGGTGTACATGTTGCTTCCCATGTTCTTCTTTACAAAAGATTTCGTAATAGACCCGCAATTGTTGACAATTGACACTTACAAGGGAGAAGGAAACAGAAAATCTATATTCCTATCTTAACATCAGTCTAAAGAGGAATCAAATTTTGTTGTGGTTCAGTTAATATTTGAGACGTTTTGCTTAATTAATCTTTTCATTGTAATTTCAAAATGCTCCTTCTTTTTAGGCCTAAATCATTAGTTTGGGATTATTATGAATTCATTTAGAATAATTCTGTATTATATCATTGTGGGAAGTCATGATTGTTTGCACATCAACACTGTTCTAGGCTATTGTTAATTCCTCACATTCATCGTTGGAACACCACTGTAATTAATTCGGAATACTCTATGCTTTTGAACTTGTGATAGAGCTTTTAGGACTATTTCGGATTAAATTCACAATACTTTGAATTGTTTTTAAATTTTCTCTCTGTATTCTAGTTGGTTTTAGTCTTTACGCTTACTTAGTTGAAGACTAGAGAGTCCTAGCAGAAAATTTGGGACTCGTCTGGGATATGAATTTCATTAAAATATTTCCGAAAACTTCACTTTGCTTTTGAAATATAAATTCACCTTGTCTCGGAACCTTTTTAGTATCGAGTATTTTCTTTTCAATTATTCGACAGATCTTTAATGAAACCAACAAGCTTTCATTATTGTCATCCAGAGTGGAAGACTTTGTATTGAATCCTGCCCAGCAAGGGTTAGAGTCCTTGGAAAAGAACGAGTCCCTTGAGCGTACCAGACAATGCTATCTTTCTAAAGCGAAGCAAGAGATACTATTTTGGTCGAATATTTGGTGGGAAAGGATTTTTTGGATAGAAGTGCTTTGGATTTGATTCGCAAATTTGTAATAAGCAACAAAATAAAGACTGAGCTATTCCAAATGTTCTTATTTCTAGGAGATCAAGATCACGGTCATTTATTGAAATCAATACATTTGTTGGGTAAAACATACCCCAGTCTGATTTTGTTAATGAGAATTATGAACCGTTCATGTCAAAAATTCTTTGTCACTTTTTGGTGATCTTTCCACGTCTATCCCTATTAAACTCTTACGGTCACAGGATCTTCTCAGCGTCTATTATTATCAGGCGATTTTCATTTATCTGAGAAGTCTTGTAATAGTCAAATCTTCTTATTCAAGGAGTAGATAGTGACGGTGCTAATGTATCTCTCTATTGTGTCAACTTTGCAACAGACTCGGTCTCAGGACCTTTGACAGTCGTAAAAGTGATTTCTTTACCCATTATCGGTATCTATTTATTACTTGGCAATAAGCTAGCTGAAGGTTGCAGTTAATTCATTAATAACTGACAAGCCTTATTATGTCAAAAGTCGACAATATTGAAAATGAAATTCCTGATTTATACTCAGTATATGCGGTAACTAGGTCTGTGGCAAAAAGAGCTCTTGAGAATGCTGTTGATCAGGACATTATTCGTTCAGCCAATATATGTATTGGTCAGTGTCTTTTTGAGGTCACCTTTGCTCCTGGTTTTGATCAATCAAGAGGTGTTGATTATAGTGATCTTTATAATTAATCATTCATTTTATTCTAATCAGGGTAACTAAAAGCTCGTTGTCGAACAGGAACAAGATCCTGAGATCTCCTGTTTGTGTCAGATGGCTATTAGCAATACTGAAGCTAAACAATTATAGGATGTTATTCTATGAAAACCGGAGTCCTTATGAGAACATGGACATCACCGGTGATGAGTAGTCAATGAGCTATCAAATAGAGACATAGTTCATAGAGACAGTTCAGTCTTAATCTAAACCATGAAATTCCACTGACTGGTCATTTTGATGTTAGCAAGATTTATTACAAGATCTTGAATCATTTTTAATAGCCGAAAATTATCTGAGATGTTGCTAAAATGCAGATGTTATCATACTTTAGGAAAACCTACTCACAAGATACTTAAAGCTCACCTGCACTTAGTTCCATCATTTGACGAACCAGTTAGCATAATAATTGTAGACTACGTAGGTCTCTTACCTAAGAAGAAATATGGCAACCAATATATGTTGAACATAATGTTTGCATCAACGAGAGTCCTAGATACTATTTCTTTGAGGAATATTAAAGCTAAAACCATATTGAAAGCTTTAATTAAATTTGTTGGCACTGGTTCGCCTTCCCAAATCAATCCAGTCTGGAATTTTCCTACAAGTCATGCATCAGTTAGGCACGCAATAATTTAAATATTCTATCACAGTGAGAGTCAAGGGGTTTGGAATGATTTTATCAAACTTTGAAGAATATGATTCTGTAATAGTTTTGATACAGAAAAAGATTGGTATTGTTTGCAGTTAGAGAATCATTTCAAGAATCATTAGGTTTTAGACATTTTGTTTTTTTATTTCGACATATTGTCCATGGACCACCGAAGTTACTAAACGAAATAAAGATTCCAATATTAGTCTTCTTGACTGTGTCTCTGAATTCAGATAGAAGTTGTCAAAGACTTGTGAAGTAGCAAGAACTAATAGCTACTCAGTATCAAAATCAAATTAAGGCACGAGAGAACTACAAAGGGAAGAAGGTTTCAACCCAGTGATAGAGCTCTCACTTCAAAATCCTCCTCGGCCAAAATTGTATATTCCTTATAGAACTGAAACGGAGGCAAATGGTTTAAATTACACGATTAACATTCATGGAGGCGGCAACAGAAACGACTTTCTCGTATAAATATGTTAAAGTAGTATTTTGGTAGAGATAGAACAGTTAATCATACATTGAATTTAGATGCACCTGTCCTAATGTTGGTATAATCAATACCCTGAATTTGGAAATATCAAACAATCTGGAATATAAACTTTCAAATCTGCAACTATTATAAAAGTGAAAACCAAAACAGTTATTATTGTTTCCTTGCTTCCAGATATTCTAACACGATCAGATAAAATCTACCATGACGTAGACATGATAGATTCTACACCTGTAAAGCACATGCTTGCAGAATTAATCCTATCAAGTGGGAATGTTTGAAAAAAGAAGTTCAATGTTTGCGAAAGACTGATTTCATACGATCAAGTACAAGTATGTTGAGTTGGTCATATATTCTTCATACTGAACCAGACAATACATTATGTATGAGTACGGACTATAGAAAAGTCAATATTGTGCCAAAAAATTCATTTTCAATGCCAATAATTGATGACCGCATTGACAAAATTAGAAATGCAAATATATCAGCAAGACAGACCTTCAGATAAGGATTCTTGCAAATTCAAACTCGGAAAGATCATGGGAAACTTCGGCACTTGCAACTTCAGATGAACTTTGTCAATATAAAGCGGTTACCTTTGATATAAAGAAGTCTCCGTCAAGATTCTAGCATATAATGAACACGATAACATCTGATCTCGATATTTGTGACGCTTGCAGCAGTGACAATATGATCTACAAAGATGTCTTATAGATGGTTTAGTAGCCGTTCGGAATTTTTTTTATCTACTTTGTAATACCAATCGGATAGTTAATTTAGGTAAACTTGAGTTTTGGCATTGAAATTATTTGTCTCAATCGTGATGTCAATTTCGAGGTCTCGGCTAGTTATTTCTTTTTAATTATTTTACCCATTTAGTTCTTATTTTTAGCTATAAATAATCTTTACAACTGTCACTGCAAATGAAGGTTGAATACGAAAAGATCATTTACCAACCAGGATTTTATGTCATTAAGACAGCAGGATAAAGAAAAATACATGTATATATCGACATGAGCACAAAATATTTTGAGATTTTATTTAGATTAATTAGTAAAGAATTGTATGATACATCAAGTCAAGAAAATGTACTAATTCAAATGTGGAAGCTCATTTTCTTCTCCTATTGAACCAAAATTTTAAAAAGGAAAATATATGGCAGGCAATTTCATAACGTAAGTTGGGTTTGATGCACCTATCTTATGTAGGCATTTGGAAGACTATATGACAGCGATAACGAAAAATAAAATGAAAAAAGTGAAGATAGTGTGCATAAAGTTATTATAGAGGCCAAAAGTGGAAGATATATATCTGTTGGGAGGCGCCGTGACCTCCTGTTTCGCTCGTTGACATTCGAAATCCACGCATTCTTTCATCTCATTCACGTAGATAGGCTCAGATTTGTCTCCTACGTTTCCGAAGAACAAATCGCCATCTTTGACGGCTTTAACCACTTTTGCAGTTACTGCAGTGAGGTTGAAGTTTGATGCCTTTGTACTGCCGAGGTCGTATATGCCCTTCCCAGTGATAAACACTTCAACAGGAACGATGCTGGTGAGGCTGGTAGAATTAGAGTAAGCGTACCAAAGAATCCCAGAATCCCTCCAACCCAGCTTTGATGCAATGGCATCAGCAACGGCCCCCGCCAGTTCGTCTAGCTCTTCCGTAGTGGACCTATTCTGTCGGTTAAAAATTTCGCGATATATAATGAATCTGAACTTAGCTAAATTAGGTTGTGATAAACAATCATCAACTAAATTATGTAGTGATAAATAACGCTTACAGCCCCAAGAAACCTTTAAGAAGCCCTGTAGGGAATCTACGAAAGCACTTTTGAACGCTGATTTTATGGTCCAAAAAGATATACTCCAATCTTCACAAGGTAATTCGCAGATGGAAGGTTCCCCATCATTCGGAGACAGATAGCATTTTGTGTGAGATTCAAATGCCGTCTGCCGGATTTTCTCACAGTTGGTTTTGGTCCAAGACCTCAGGTTTGGGACTAGCTCCACTTGAAGGCACTTCCTTACAGCGTTGATCCATTTCTGGCCGGTCTGGCTAAAATATAGTGCATGACCGGTGTACAAATTGCAAAATTTCTCGGCGTATGTAATGGCGTATGCCGCAGGTGTTCCTTCACATGGGATTTTTTTCTGTAGATGAACAAGAATGAATGTTGAAATAATTTCTTGTATGAAAAATTGTTCAAAGGCTTTATGATAATTAGTCCTTCAAATTCACTGTTAGTCTACAATTATTATCTAGTACTATGATGGGTATTATATTAATGTCAGTATGATAGGTAAAAATTACAGATCTCCACCTTCATTATTTAATGTCAGTTCTTCTGCTGCAGTGTTGACACCTCTACCTAGCCTCATTATGCAAACACTTGTCCAGTACTTTTTGGATGACGACACTTGTAACTCGGATAAAGGGGAACGAGGAGCATGCATGGTATTTCATTATTAAAACTGTGGTTTTGGTGGTTGAATCATAATAATTTTAATGGTTGCGGTGGTGTCGACAATGACTATTACAGCAATGATAATAATGTGATGGTGATATTTATATTGATTATATTACTATGTCTTTATTTGTAGAATGTGCAGTTGTGGTAATGATGACAGCTACAGTGTTGCTGCTGCTGCTAGAGAAGAAAAAGAAACAGAAAATATCACGTGATTGTTGCTAATAACTGCGACCTAGGTTTTAAACAAAATGCATTAATTACATACCTCTAGACATTGTCTGTACCAACTGCAGTCCTCACCAGTAGGACTCAAACACCAAGGAGGGAGAGTGGATCCTGATCTGGGTTGCTGTGTCGGCATACTTCCACTTTTCTCACATGCGCAGTCATCATACACTGGTGCTAATTTGGGGCAAATGACACAAAATTAATAATATATTGCAATACAATCAAAATTTTGTTCAGGGTCAGTTACTGGTTTGAATGTCTTATAGCTACGTTCATGTACTCTTACATTACATCGTATGTTCAGAATGTGCATTTAAATAAACGGTGTCAGTAACATGTGTTTTGTCATATAAAAAAATACATCATTTTGTGAAAGAGTTTGATGATTATTTAAAACGCTCGATGATGGGCGAGAAGAGAAGAAGACGCAATAGACCAACAACAAAAAACAATGAAAACGACAACAACTGCAATAACAACAACACGCCAGATATTGGGATTCATCATTTGGCCTAATCTGCACATACTGGAGCTACTTTAAGTTTTGTCACTATTCTGTTTGATTCGAATGCCATGTAAACATAATTTCATCTATAATGCCAATATGTACAACTATTCTACCATAGTCTTACATAAAACACATAGCAATGATTTGAACGTGGTTTGACAGGAGATGGAACGTGCTAGTAATCCACCATAGTAAGACTTCTAGATCACAGTTATAACTACTAGAAACTGGAAATAGCACAGTACTTGGTGGGTAAGTCGTCAATGTCGGATCAGTGCCAATGCATGAATTAAATCTGCATGTACTTTGTTTAGTTTTTATTCGTCACATAAGACACATTCTAAAACTGACGATGACCATGAAGCGCACTGCGTTTACTAGCTCGTTTTGGTTTGTGCTTCGGCAACTCAGGTAGCTTATTAGCCTATTGCAAGTACATTCTAGCTGAATTGCTAACAGGAGAAAGTAAGGGTAGAGAATGTAAGGCCAATGCAACATAATGAAGAACCTGGTACTCGTTTTCGAGATACGACTATAAGATAAGATAAGAAGATAAGAATTCTTTATTTCAGACTACATAGTCCATACATCTAAATTAAAATACGGATATAAAGTAAAACATTGTAAACATAAAAGAACATATATATCATATTTACAGGTATACAGACACATCTACAACAATGGACTGTGCCCTGCATTGCTAAGAATGAAATTAAGTGGCACATTTAAAGAGTAATTTGTTCCATCTACTAATAATATGAGAATTTAAATGAATGTCATAGTTCCAAAGTGATTTCAATATACAGTTCTCACTATTAGATAGTCTTGTTATCATTGAGAATACATACTTTCTCATTACTTCCTCAAAACTGAATACGTTATAATTTGCAAACATGTTGGAGGCACTGTTCCATCTAGGAAGACCTAATAGAAAACGAAGACTATTATTATAACCAATTACTAGTTTTCTTTTCATACATTCACTAAAGTTTGTCCACAGTGGAGCACAATACATTGTGCAGCAATAAGATTTGAATAATCTAATTTTGATACTCAATGAACAATTCTTAAATTTGCGTAGAAGCATGTTTGTTCTAGTACACAAATATCGATAATGTCTCATCATATCTTCATTATCTGACTGATTGGATTTCAAAATATGACCCAAATACATATAACCGTCGACATACGTAAGAGCATTGCCGTTAAGATGTACAGGGGGAGGTGATGGTAATTTAAAAGAAGTTGGCTGAAAGACCATGCATACTGATTTTTGTGTATTATAGATGATATCATTCTCTAATGCGTATTGTTCACATATCTTCAATAATTTCTTTAAACCTGTGATAGAAGGACTTATCAGTGACATATCATCAGCAAAACTAAAATTGTTAAGAAACAACACATTTGGTGGCAGACGTAACCCTACGTAACACTGGCCCAGGATACGATTTAACTCATCTATGTATATATTAAATAACAAAGGGGAAAGAATACCTCCTTGCCTCACTCCATTGGTTACATGGAAAGCGCTGGATATTACACTTCCCCATCGCACATAATACAACTGTTTGCCATACCAGTTAACTAAAGTATGAACTATGTATACAGGTATTTTAATATCAAGCAACTTTTTAAAGAGTGTCCAATGATTGACCCTATCAAATGCCTTACTAGCGTCTAAAAAGCATGCAAATACTGGGCTGCCATGTTCTACATAATAGCTGACGGTTTCCTTAAAGGCATATAGACATAAATCTGTTGAATGCTGCTTTTTAAAACCAAACTGATTATCGGAGATTGTGACTTCACATCTTTGTATATCGGTATAGAATGTTTATTTATAGAATCGGGTGCCCACGAATTCACTATACCTAAAAAGCGTGTTCATCTGTTGCAAATATAAATATGTAAGGTCTCACCACTAGGCCTTCAAAGCTACTCATTGGTTATATAAATGCAAAACGCAGTCAAGAGTATGGTTCTTATTGGTGATAGAGATGCCAGAGAAGAACAATAGATTACTGTGTTAGACTTGAAGCATTTATTAGAAAAACTTTCATAAAGCTAGAACGTATAGTTGACATATTTTTTCCAGTTAGCGAAAGCTCATTCACCACATGAATATACGGCATGATAAATGACCTATTCAGTCTGGGCCTAAGTCGCCTACCTAATTTATCCCCAGTTTTCAAAGATAGAAATTGTATAGTCAATGTCAGCAGTAGCCTTTTGCATGAGATGGCCACACCTATGACTAGCATATTGTCAGTCACTCTATTTAACATCAAAATTAACAGCATGGTGAGATTGCTAATTATATGTCCATTGTTTTTTATCATCTGTAAAATCAAATTGAATGTCAAATATAGATAAAGTTCAATACAGTTCAGAAATTCAATTCGAAAATCGGTTCAACGTGCCTATAAATGTCTATATGCACTTTTGCTGATTACATTGAATTCATAATGACACAAACCTCCATTCTGAAGCTTCATTTATTCCGTTATATATTTCTAATAATTTCTTTTTCTTCTCTTTATCTTCTCTATATCAATCATATAAGTATCTATTCTCTGCTCAAATAATTTTAAATATTGCTGAATATTGGATATATCACTTGATACCCGAAATCAGGTTCTGTTTGTAAAGCTTGATTATCACTAAACAAAGTGCTGAATAGTTGTCTAAACTAATCTTGAACATATAGAAGCTTGTTTGATATTTTTGTCAATATGATTTTTCAGATCTGAAATTTCTTTAGCTCATTGAGTATCACTCTATTGAACAACTCGTCATTTATTGGCAATTTCTTCTTTCCACTTTGTTGTATATTGTGTAATTAACTTTTGTCCGCGACTGAGAGTTATAAATGGACGTTTTGCATATCTGACATTTGCAATGACTGTAAGTATTAAACTAAATGTTGATTAAAATTTGAGTTGAAAACTAAATCTTGTTTTAAATTGGAAGGTATTCTCCTTTGGAAATGAGTCACATCTAGGTCAGTTGAAATTTGTCTATAGGGGACTTTGTAAAGAATAACTAATTTGTGTTTTAAGATCGGTCTGTGGATTCATTTACAGTTGTGTTCAGATATAATTTGAGAAAAACTTTTTATTTAAATTATTCATTTGAATTACAAAATGCTCATTGACATTGGACTAACACAAAACTTTGAGATTATTGTGACCACAGTCAACGCTGTTGATAAATCAGGACCTTAAAGACTATTGGAACATCAAGGCATTCATTACAATTGATACACCAGGACATTCAACACTATTGGAATTCATTCGGAACATTCCTTACTTTTGGACTTGTGATAGGACACTTAGGATTATTTGGGATTTAATTCACAATAAGTTAAGTGTTTCTTAAAGTTTCACTTTGTAACTTAAAGGAATAAATTATCTGTTGATTCTGGTAAACTTGATGGTTTCGCTTTTTGCTGTTACGTAGTTAAACTTTATGGCATAGAAAGTCGTAACAATATTCTTCAAATTATTATGTTCAAGGTTTTGATTACTTGATAATGAACATGTCTTCGTACAAAAAAACTAATAGATGCATCGTTAATCTAGTAGGCTGACGTGCATTTGTGATACTGCTACTGATGAAGTTTAAAGCACCGTTCATTTTATGGTGGAGTGAGTGACCTCACGTCGAATCACCTGTTGATGTGCTTTGTTTTTAGTTTTCCACTCTACACATCTCTCCCCAATTTATTACTGCAAACCTACGCCTCAAGGACATGTTGAAGATATTGCAATTTATGTTATCAGTCTTTTGTTTTTCCAACGATGATGATGATGGCAATAATAATAATAATAATAATATGGATCAGGCTCGAGATTATATGAAAATAAATTCTTGTCATGCATTTCTTTTGTTGTGTTCATTTTGTCCTTCTAAACATCTCTGTTTCGTAAACGTTTGTCATTTTGTTAGCTGCAAAACATTCTATTCTGACCAAATGAATAATATCCATAAAACAGATATACAATATATGATGATTGAACCTGTAAACATAGTTGATTGTAGCATATTGTGATGCTTTGCCTTTAAAAATCAAAAAACAAACATCCTTTATACAATGTTCTTCTCTTCGCGAATCTTCTTGGTGTTTCTAAACGAACCTTTCCAAGTTCCTTGAACACCTTTTTGTCACTTTAATTTTGTCTTTACCAAATGTTTTGCTTTCGTTTTAAATTTATAGAGCTCACGTGCTGGACGTTATAATAGTTGGGATTTCATCTGGTAGAGGAAGAATCTGGTAAAACCTCTGGAAGAACCATCAACCCACGGGTACCTCCTGGCAATCTTTCTTAGATAACCACATTTCCGAGTGTGATATTTGAACCCACGCGGTTAGATATGAGATGTTGGTGATCAATAAATTCGAGCTAGTTGGACTACTTGGTCACCTATATTTGCTGCATATCCATCCATCCATCCATCCACCCATACATACATATATTACCATTCATGTGTCCAATTAATACGATAGCCTTACTATAGCTAATTCGAATAATGTGTTAGATATTGGCCTAAGCTTGTCGAAGTGATGTTATTTTTTGGCGGTTCGGCAATCAATTTGTCTGTGATTATAATTATTCCTCCAAAAGCAAAGGGATGTAATTTATTTATATAAGTGACATTTGTTCTTATTTCGCGGTCTTTATTCTTCATGTATGTATTACCTGAATTGGTCACTGAAATTTGCGTGCTATATTTTTGCATACACGTTGTTTAATGCAATTTCTCAGAAATAGGCGTATACAATTGTATGATTTGCTAATTGACATTATGTGGAGATAGTGGAATTAGTGTCGGGTAAGCTGTATATACCAACCATATAAACTATGATTATCCGAGGTTAAATTGTATATTATGTGACTCTCAGTCCATTTCACTTCCGATTTAATGAACATTTTTTGCGGTCTGTTATGCAGTGTATCAAGTGGTAATCAATTCCACTAATTACGTTTTCTGTTCAGAATAACCGAGTCAGCTTCAAACATAAATTTGTCTATCCATCACTCTGAATGAAATATAAATATATAGTGTTATTCGTTGCTTCCTGGCAAACCATCAGCTTGGATGTGCATATATTCTGTCAAAACTGTAAATTATCCCAGTGTTTGTGCAATGAGCGGACATAAAGAATTGCATTACGGAAAAGGTCAAATAATCGATAACAACTGATGCAGTAAAAGTTTGCTATGAGTTTGAACAAGCATGTCATGTATCTATGACAACTTCTCTCTCTCTCTCTCTCTCTCGTCGTCTTGATCAGGAGGAACGTAATTTGTAAATACCCAGTTATGTGTCAATGAGCGAAACTCTGTGCAATATTCATTTGATAAGAACAGTGTGTCAGTAGGTGCATAATTTAATTTCGTTGTTTAATAGGTAAAGGTTGTGTAAGTTAAAATAATAAAAATTAAAACCTGTTTTAGAAGTCTTTATCCATAATAGCTTGGGAATTTGTCGTTCTTTCTTCAATACAAACCACATCTAAAAATGCAGATGAAAACTCAGTAACAGCCGCCCAGATGTTTGGAAGAAATCACTTATAATGGCCGTCAGAACAAAAAGGAAATTGCTTGCTTGACTTTTTTAAAGGAATTTTACTATAGTAACAGTACTACATTGTTAATTTCAAACATGTGTAGTTACGTTACTCTATATCCAGGCGCTGATTTTGTGATCTCCAAGACCTGATGTAGTAACAATACTACATCTGATGTAGTAACAACACTACATAGCTATCTCCCCCCCCCACTCCCATGTAGAAACATTACCCTACGTCCAGGCACTAATTGTGTGATCTCCAAAACCTGATGCAGTAACAATGCTACAACTGATGTAGCAACAATACTACATATCTCTCCTGCTATCCTCCAAACCCATGTAGTAACATTACTCTAATTCCCAGCACTGATTTTGTGATCTCCAAAATCTGGTGTAGTAACAGTACTACAACTGATGTAGTAACAATACTACGTCGCTATCACCCCAAACCCATATAGTAATATTACCCTATGTCCAGGCACTGATTCTGTGATCTCCAAAATCTGATGCAGTAACAATACTACAACTGATGTAGCAACAATACTACATAGCTCTAATGCTATTCACCAAACCTATGTAGTAACATTACTCTATTTCCAAGGTAACGGTCTAAAATTCATTGTGTCATTTAAAAAATGACGTAGTAAGATTATTACAGCTATGCCTCACACTGTCTCCAGAATATATAAGCAAATTCCATGTTGTCTTTCTTATAGGACATTACCATTGTATTCAATATTAAATGTCATTACTACTTGCAAATCCCTTCTTCATAGTAGTATTACCTTTCCATTAGACTAAGTGAATAGACTGTCCGCCTCAGATGCGGGATGTCTCAGGTACGAACCCTCTCTGAGTCATACCAGTGATTTATAAAAATGGTACTAACAGCTGCCTCGCTAGGCACTCAGCATTAAGATGTTAGTGTTAAGACTAGTCGGCCTGGTGGCAGGATAATATGACTGGGTGGGACATGGTACTACATGGCTGTGGGATGATGCCCCAGTGCTAGACATCACTATAAACTGCCACACAGACATCATAG
>JAECUM010067515.1:0-10325 GCA_016617855.1 Megalonaias nervosa
GAGAGAGAGAGAGAGAGAGAGAGAGAGAGAGAGAGAGAGAGAGAGAAGATATGCAAATGGAGTGTGTGTGTGTGATTTGGATATTTATTGTAGCTTTAACAATTTTTCAGTCATATCGCTACGATGTCTGCAGCATGGCAGTTTATAGTGATGTCTAGCACTGGGGCATCATGCCGCTGTTCCACCCAGTCACATTATCATAACATCAGGCCAACCAGTCCCAACACTAACCTCTTAATGCTGAGCACCTAAGGAGGCAACTGTTAGTACCAATTTTATGTCTTTGGTATGACTTGGCTGGGGTTCAAACCACCTACATCCCGTATCCGGGACGGACGCTCTAGCTGCTAGACCACTGGAGTGGTTGATAGGCAAACGGAAATAAAAATAAGAGATGGAAATACAGAGAGAAAAAGGGGAAATTCAATTTATATTAAACATTAGAACTGAAAAGTGAAAAGCAACCCCTCACTTTACATACAAACTCATGTTTTGATGCTATCATAATTAATAATAGGTTAGTACCAATTTTTAGAGAAGAGGAAGTAGATCAATATTGCCAAGAGAGCATTGGGATATTTACAAAGTGTACTTATGGGAAAGACTAATAAAATCTACACTTCGTGGTCATTACAACAAGGTGTTAATTATGATGTGGTTAAGGAATATATGTTAATGGGTTATGAGTTGGTACCTGACAAATATCAACACAGGTTAGGAATTTCAAAACGGAAACTGGACAGACCAATGTTGAATTTGCAAGAGAAACAGAACAAATATGGATCGGTGGTACTCAGCCAAAACAGGTTGATCAATATTAACATAACCTCAGTTTATATTAGTTGAAAGGTTCAAATATTGTGTCCATAGTGACGTCAAGACCTAGAGTGACGAGTAAAAGGTTGAAACGATAGAAAATGCTGCTTATACAGCTGATTATTATTCCTTGATTCAAAAGTTTCTTTTGTCTTTAAGTCTTCCTTTCAGCAGTTTTTCTGGTGCAAATCATCTCATTCTCGTATCAGTACTCGCAAGTCTCACTCTGGCACGTTTTAGGTATCATAATTATGACAAGACCGATAAGGAATCTTTATTTCATCCTATGTGCACTTACTGCAATACGAAAGTGCATGTTATTTCTGATTGCTACAGATTGAAAAATAAGCAACATAGTAAAGACAGACTTTCCAAATGCTCTTATTTTAAGAGGTCAAGGTGACAGTCCTGTATTGAAAGTAATAAATTTGTTGGATCACACAAATCAGTTTGATTTTATTACTGAGAATTATAAGCCATTCATGTTGAAAGGTTCCATATGACCTGTGGGCAATTCTGCCATGCCCAACCATATTAAAACATTTAGGTACACAGGAGCTTCTCAGAGTCTTTTATTATCAGGTACATTGCCTGTATCTGAGAAAAAAATCTAGCCAGAGTGTTCTTATTCAGGATTTATGGTCCGCCTTTATTTTTCCTCTCCAGTGTAGCAAATTCATGATCAATGGGCTGCTATGGCCACCTACCCAATAATGTTTGAAACCAAAGTATTAAAAATAAGTAACAGTAGGAAGTTGAGAAGAAAAAGAAAAAGAATAAATGATTGAATTGCATTATAATTTAATTAAGCCATCCAAATAAGCATGTATGAATATGACACATATTTCACTGCATACAGTAAAAGACTATAATCATCATCTCACAAAAATTTTGAAATAAAAGATGCAACCCAAAGAAATTAATTTCAGTCAATTTGTATATCATTATTGAAAAAATCAAGCTGGCTACAGCCTGCATGTTGAGTCCACTCATGAACAATATTCAAAATGTTGGTCACAATGGTATTAAAGTGAAAGAAAGTAAAAAACTGTACCATTGAGGGTAATCTATTGGGTTGACAGATGAACAAAATTACATCAACTTCCATCTAAGGTGGAGGAGTCTTTACAAAATATGGCATCACAGGAAGACATATGCAGTACTACTGCATTGTTACATGAAAACATCATCTTAGTTATCTTTACTGTCTGCATGAACAATCTCTATTATAATCAGACAAGGTAGTTCCTTCCAAACCTGATGAAACGTCCAACTGTCAATTTGTTTTTGGAAGGAACATAAAATAAGACAATTTCCTTTGTAAAGTGTAAATGTATTGAGTGATTCAAATTATTTCATCTTTACTTATTCAGAGAAAGAATCCGACATAATTTAAGTTATCTGTGCTATAATTCCAATTAAATATTTTTCCCTGAAGTCCAAAAAGTCTTATGAAAATGAGAAGTGGACAGCGGACCTTTGAGCACACTAAAACCACATACTAAAATACAAGACAAGAATATAGATGTGACATAATTTTGTTGATTGACATTTTAAACATCTGACAAACAGAACAGCTGCATAAACAGATTCATCTGAAAGATGTTTAATAATAATATCCAGACAAACGTAAGTTGGAGCAATAAAATTGTACTAGACTTGCATTTAAGGTATGCAGTGTCCAATTTCAACACTTCTCTATATTTCTTACCAAAGTATACATGTCGCAATCTACTATGCGTAAAGAAATTAACATGCAAACGTCTTTAAAACTAATATGAAAAATATGTACAGGCAGAGCATATTTGTAAAAAGAAGCAAACTTTAAACAGCATGTTAAAAAACCGTACTGCATAATTACACTGAAGTAATCTTGACTTCAGAGACAACACTCTATTTTCTGATGGAAATATTCAAATTTATATTTTTGAAACATGGTAATACTTTCAATGTTTTTTAACGAATGACAAATATAAAAGAACTACTTCATTGACAGTAAACATATTTGCTAAAGAAAAATATGCAAATGTACAAATAACAAAACTATAAATCTGAACACAAATTTAAACTTCCTTGGCCTGAATGCAAATTAATCAAATCACCAAAATGAAATCTAAGAACACATTGTAATCACAACTGGAAAATCTACCCTATTTGTTGCCTATAAGTCACTGTCAAGATTAAGTCGAATTTGCACATTTTGTACAGTTTCTATCCTTCATCCATATAAAAGTAGATGCTGAGTATAAGACAAGGACAAAACACCTTGTATTTTCTACTACTGTTTGTTCCACATAGCATCATGAATTTTCCATAAATTCGCAGATCAGCACCATAATGTAGCTAAAAGTACCTAATTCATTTTACACAAAATATTTAAAACAAAATGGCTACTTTTAGCTACAGATGACCTGAAAAGTTAATGATTTACAAATAGGATAAAATTCGCAATGCTGCGTGAAATGAACTTAGCAACTTCCATTTTAAGGAATATTAATAGTATGTATTTCAGATTACAGGGAAATTGCATCACTGACGCTAAAATGTCTTTTCCAGAGTTCTGTTTTGATGAGAGAGGCATGTTTATTACATCACATTTCATGCTATTCTGTACATGACTGCCCCGTTTATCTGCAGCTTTTATGAATGAGAAAACAGTAATAAAGAAAAACATTAATGTAAACTAATAAAGTAAATGTCATAATCCTTCAGTTTCAAATTTAAATATTCAAAATATTTATATCCATATAGACTCCATTTAGGTCAGATACCAAAAATGACCACTGGATCATATTGTGTAATTTTCTTTGTATGCACAATGACTTCTTTCCCAACAAATAAGAATATGTTCATATACACTTCCCATAGTCATATGGCATGTGGTTTTCATCTTTGCTAATGCTAGTTGTTAGTCTGAATGACATTTCTGTCGTCGAGTACAAAATGTGTCACTGGTTGAGAAACGTACACGAGTAAGCACTTGGCATTACATGGTACTGTATTCATAATATCCTATGGGTAGTCTCATTTCCCGATTTTATCTGGTCTGCTGAACATTGACTTCAGACAGGTTTTACCTGGAATGACCTGATTCAAGTATTAGTGTATTTAATTAGCATGTAAATAACACTGCAAAGCTGTTTTGTTCTTGAGACAATGGATATCATAATTAAAACTAGAAGGAATTGTTGGCACAGTAATATCAATTTGATAATGGAATGTAGCATTGCCTTTGGACAGGAGTATGATCACTATTGTCAATTAATTTAACAATACAGATTATAATTGTCCTGAAACCTCTCTCTCTCTCATATCAGGGCGATGAAATACCTGTCTTTGTCATTGTTATTCATTTTGTAATGCAAATATATGTAACAAATTAAAACAACATATAGTACTAGTACATACTGTTTTAGCTTAATTACATCTGATGCACATGAATTTAATACAGAAAATCATGTAGACATTTGAAAATCCTTCTCAATGTCTGGTACTAATTTATTTAATACACAATCTCTTTCCAAAATGGTAATTATTTTAAACATTATTTTCCATACTTTTGGAGAAAATATTTATCTTACATTACAAAAAATTACACGATGAACGATAACACAATTTGAATGACATAATCGATATACATGTCGATTTGGAATGTAAGATGAAACCCAGACTTGCTAATCCAAAAGTATCAACTTATAGGCCAGCAAATATTTATCATCTGTTTGAATATTGCAGGCAAAGGTTCTAGTTTTTTTAGTTTTAAAATAGCTTTAGATTTTGAATTTTTAATAGACTTTAATCTGGCTCCATAGACATCTTGCCATAATAGGTTCCTTCCTCTTTGCCTCTTCACATGCTGCTTTTCCTGGTAGTGAAACAGTTCTTATAAATTGTCCCAGTTATCTTTCTACAGCTGACTTCTACGTAGACCATGGTACTCTAGTCATTTTCTTCGTTTTTGCTTCACACTTGACTTGCAGTTTTTACCTAAAAAAAATATCCCTTTTACTTTCAGATCTTACATTCCCCAAACATTAATACCATTTTAAACAGGAATTGTTCAACTGTTTACCATTTAAGGCCTGTTCCATTAAAATATACAAAGGACCCATGGAAGATACTTTTCAAGTGGTTACTCACCCAAAGATGCAATTAAAAATTTTCTTATCATTTCAATATGAACTCTGTGAAATCATAGTACCTTGGCATACGTTTTGTTTTATAAACAAAACAGACTGCCTTCCCTGGGTACCATGTATGTTTAAATGAAACAGCCCTAAGAACCATTACTGACAATAGGAAACATTAAAATTAGGGTCTTGAGTTCACACTCACAAACATATTATTGTCACATACTGATAAATTGCTTTAACAGCAACAGTTACCAATGAATATCATCTACAAGCATAGTAAACATTATGTAAAATTTGTAACCTCAGCATTACAGCCATATAGGACATGAATTGTAGCTAGTTAAAGAAAGTAAGCAAGTTTAATGTTTAATATCTCTAGGAACACATCAAATCAAAAAAGGAATAATGTGCCATTAACTAAGTATGATTTAGATCTACTGGAACGATTAGATTTGACATAAAATTAACTCAGTTTAATATAGTGGGATAATGCTATCAGTGATTTTTTAAAAACAATCTTGAAAGTACAGACGTTAGCATTAACAGTGATTTCTTTATTTTTATGTGAAAAACTTGTGATTTGTAAGAACAATATTTTTCTGCTGGTGCTCTAATGCTCTGGAACATAATTATTTTGATACAACAAAGGCCCAAGCAATCTAGTATGATACACTTAGATAACATGTTATAATCATGTAATTTGAACTTATAGATATTACTAAGTGGGTATCCTTAATACGTGCGCTCGTTTTCCAATACGGATCATCATGGGATCTTGAAATTGATTCGTTGTGGTAACCATCAAGAAAGGAATTCACAGCCTTAGTGGTTTTTGTGATTACATCTGTTTTTTTTTTGTTGCTTTGTTTAAAGCATTGCACATCAATTTATTTCAAGTGCTAAACCCCAGGGGCATCAAGTTTAATAAATTACCTACATAAATTCCGCTGTTATGAAAATTTAATCTGCATTGTTTGTTAGTTATTTTTGTTAAAGTTTGTATTTCATTACATGCTATTGTAATGTAATATTGCAAGTTGGACTTGACCTTGTCCAAAATTGAGTTCATCTTCTGCTTGACCTGAATTAACATTTTTTAAATTTTATTTTGTAAACAAATAATACATAGCTAAAATATTCTCTATGTGTATGGCTTAATATCAGGATCATTATTAACAGAAGAAGTAAATATGTTTATTTGGGTCTGGGTCTGGGTTTTGAAATTCCCTTAGTGTAATTCACATAGTCGAGGTTCTGCTTTGCAATAATGACTAACAGTTTTATTTTGTAAACATCAGGATCATTCTAGAAGATTATTGTTCACTAGGTATTAGGGTTTCTTTTCAGAAAATGCTAAAAGAGACCTGAGGTCAAGTAGAGGAATATATAATCTTGTAACTGAGAGGATTTTTCAGTCATACTTTAAGATCTAGCACTTTCAAGTTGAATTATAAGTTGTGTTCAGTATTTAATTTCGGGCTAGAATCTTTTACTTCAAATTATTGAATTGAAGTGATTATTTACTTTGGAAATACAAAAGTGCTCTGATAAAATTCTTGGATAGAGACATTCACCGGAATTCATAGTGAATTCAAACCTGAAATGATATTACTGTGATTCAACAAAAGACTTGGAACATCAACACTCTACATGCAACTAAAGACACATCAACACCCTCAACTTTGGATTTAATTTATACAGGGCTTTAAATTATTAGGACTTGTGTCTGTAATTCTAGGATTATTTGGGATTTAATGCATAATACCATAAGTTCCTTTTAATTACATTTTCACTTTGTATTCTAGGGAAATAAATTATTTGTTGAATATTACAAAGCTTATTGCTTTTCACTCTTTTCTGTTACTTACCTTAACAGCATGGACTTGTAACACATCTCTTTCTTCTTCTTCTTCCTCTGAACCATCACCCAGATGGTTTTCAATAACATCTGTAAGAATAAATCTTCAAATATATTTTCTGTGAAATAAAATGTAAGAACTGGATACCTGCCAATTGTTTCATTATCACAAATGCAATAACAAGGTAAACATACCTGCTATGTGTCTTATATCTTGCTATGATCTGACCTATCAGATATGTGAAAATGGTGAACCATAATGTACATGTGCATATAGTTTCATCATCATATTTGTTGAAGCTAAGAAAACTACATATCAGATACATAAAACACATTAGACAGAATATGTTTCGCTATCCATGGCATTCTGTCTAGCTATGATACAGATCTGGGTTAAATATCAGCAAAAAGACATATGAACGGACAAAACAACTCTGCAGAATAATCGGACAGACTGGATAGTACAATGACTACATCATCCTTCCAGCTATTTTTAATAATAATGAGAAATATTGTATTGCAATGGGAACAAAAAATGAATGAGCAATATGCAAAATGAGGTCATCAAAATCAAAGGAATCATATTTAAACCAATTAACTGGAATTTTAACAAGCTGAATGACATTCTATACCTTAACTTTGTGCCTTACATCATTTCATTATTTCAAAGACTATTTATCAAGCGCAATGTTGATATCTTCCAAGGAGTCAGGATAATCTGTCTTTGGTTGTATTACAACCCATTCACATTTTTACTATGTAACAGAAGTTAGAAGCATTATAAGAAGCTGCTACTAGGGTAATAGTCAGTCATATCATGTAGGGCATCACCCCTGATATATACAGGTGGAGGGTCCATGTACTGCCTGAACAATCACCGATCTATAGCATAACCTATCGGCAGTCAACAACAAGGACAAGTTTTCAAGAATATCTCTCATACCAGACAGCCCATATTGATAAAACTGCTCAGATTTGATTCTAATTGTGTTAATCATACAAAATTTACTCTGCTGCCTTTCCCCTTATAGAAAGATATACAGATAAAATCAAGCAGTTTTGATTTTCAAAATGTGTTGACTATTATTTCAGTAGATTGATGAGTTATGGAAGCAGAGATATGCCACGTAAGTTTGAACAAAGTGTAAATTTTCTATTAACAAAATGACAAAAGCTTTAAAAAACATTAACTCCTTGATTTTGTCTGGAAATGGGGCCCCGAGTGGTCTAAAGTGCTCACCGTTACGGATCATTGCCATCTCTCCTCCGTCTGCGTGGGTTCGAGTCTCGGGTTCGACCAATGTGGGTATGTGAGAAAGCTTGCCAGTAGCTTCTCGTGGGTCGGTGGTTCTTTCTGGGGTTTTCCAGGGTTCTTCCTCCACCAATGATACTGGCTGCCATGTATAGCCTATCTTGTGCTGAAAAATGGCATTAAACCCTACAACAACAACAACAACAACAACAACTGTCTGGATATACTTCCACGAGGAAAAAGGCGTCATGTTAACTACAGTATAACCAAAGCAATTAGAGAATGGAACATTTATGCAGCAGAAATTGTTTAGGAAATGTGTGTGTGTGCTTTTGAATTTTTAATGTAGCTTTAAAAGCGTTTCAGTCATATCCCTATGATGTCTGCAGTGAGACAGTTTATAGCGATGTCTAGCACTGAGGCATCATGCTACATACATGTAGCATCTTGTCCCACCCAGTCACACAGCACTGACCTTAGCAAACGTGTGGCCCGATTCGGATCTTTTTGTCGGGGCCCCCGTGAACAAGGCATTTGAAAATAAACTTTCAAACAAGTTTTATATGATATTGAACTTAAAATTCGTCCAACCAGCCTAAAGCGGGTTCTGCAATCACATTATCCTTAGACCAGGCCAACCAGTGCTAGCACTAACTTCTTAATGCTGAATGCTAAGCGAGGCAGCTACTAGTACCATTTTAAAAAGTCTTTGGTATGACTCAGCCGGGGTTCAAACCCACAATCTCCCGCATCCAAGGCAGACGCTCTAACCACTAGGCCACCGGCATGGTTTGTTCAGAAAGTAAGACAATGCCCACCCCTAATCCCACTATACATATCAGGGGCGACATCTTACATAATAGGACTAGGTTAGCAGTGTTATGTTGCTCAGTTGTCCTAATAGAATAAAGTTCGTTAGGGCTTTGTGTGGGAGTGTAGAGGCATAAACTGCAATATGTAGAGTTTTCCAAATTTAAAAATTAATTTTCAGCAGGAATATACGTGTTGATATGAAAGTGCTCTGACATATCACGTGTTGACATAGCAACCCATTCAGTAAAAACATCAAGTTCCACTAAATCGAGCTTAAACTATAGTCTGAATATACCTCCCCTCTTGTTTGCACCAATCCCCCTTCCAATTTAAAAAACACAAGTACAAATGAGATCAAAGATCCTCAGAACTTAATCAGCTCATTTATTGATTTATAATTTCAAACCTGATTATGCCCGGGTGTGGGGGTGGGGGTGGGTGGGCCCTAACACAGTTATCATCTGCATTTTTCACTTCAAATGAAGCTTTCAGTTTAAAAGACGACATGCTTGTCAGTCATTTCTGTTTCCTGGACAAGTCCATTTTCAGCGAAGGGGTATATGAAAAACTACACATGTACACACATAGAAGGAAAATACTATGTTGTCTGCTTTCGATATTTACAATGTCGAATCAAGCAAAAGAAAAGAATGGCAACTACAAATTTGCCTTTCCCAGGATTTAACAAGCGGTGTAATTTCTTTATTCATGTAAGGAAAGAGATATAAAAGTTTGTTTATCAACAAGTCTGTCATGTACAGAGCCTTATCTTCTGCTGGGGCATATATTGTATCATCAAGAGTGAGAACTGTACTAGCTTGAAAGGGACCATCCGTTTACTTTTCGAGGGGTATCAGGTACTGACACAGATGTATTCCATGTTCCTTTCCTTGCCTATCTAACTTTTTTAATTTTCTTTTCTTTTTCGTTCTTTTTCTGGAATACTAAAAAAAAACAACAAAAAGCACAATATTCTTCTTGTACTATAAAGTTCATTTTGCTCTGCTTCTCTCTCAACAATGAAGTTGAAAAGGAAATGAGGGGGGGGGGAGAGATCCACTTCTTCGTTAACTCACTCTTATGACACCAATGTGAACTGTTGGTGACACGGGAATATAATAATCAAGACCTTCGCCCAGGTGCTCGTATCGTTGCTAACAATTTAACTGTCAGTTATAATATTATTTTTTACTATGTGTATAACTGATCGTTAAATAACCTATAAGCAATGATACGAGGCCCTGTGCATCAAGCTTATTGGTGGAACGGGACACAAGCAAGTTGTCACAGATGATAACGAATGAAAGAACGGACAACTGTTCTGGACGAATATAATAAACAACTATAAAAAAATATTTTTGTTTCTTACTAGTTTGATCGAGTACGTCTTGCCATCTTCCAAGAGTTAGGTCACAGGCGCATTAAGTCTCGAAGCAATAAAATTCATGTACAC
>JAECUM010067517.1:0-10981 GCA_016617855.1 Megalonaias nervosa
CCAAGTTTGATTGAAAGTAGGCTTTGTACATGTATAAACTCCCTAGTGTGATTGAAAGTAGGCTTTGTACATGTATAAACACCCTAGTGTGATTGAAAGTAGGCTTTGTACATGTACAATCACCCTAGAGTGATTGAAAGTAGGCTTTGTACATGTACAAACACCCTAGTATGATTGAAAGTAGGCTTTGTACATGTATAAACACTCTAGTGTGATTGAAAGTAGGCTTTGTACATGTATAAACACCCTAGTGTGATTGAAAGTAGGCTTTGTACATGTATAAACACCCTAGTGTGATTGAAAGTAGGCTTTGTACATGTATAAACACCCTAGTGTGATTGAAAGTAGGCTTCTTCAGTGAGGAACCAAAGGATATTAATTATCATTGAAATAAAGCATTGATAATCTGTTGCTTGAATTATTCAACAACTAACGTGTAAGTATTTTTATGATAACTTGGATGGCATTGTATTTGAGTACATTGAACATAACAAGCAAGCTCACAGATAAATAAAAACCACACAAAGCAGTTAGTAATTCATTGTACAAGCTATTTGGAACCAATCTTTTTTATGTAATCATTTATTATCAGTTTTTGCACCTCAAATTCAATGTCAGAAAGCTGAAACCTGTCAAGTTGACACAATAATTGAAACCTTGTAAAATCTACTCAGTTCAGGTTTTTCCAAATTTAAAGGGTTGAAAGGAGCACCTATATTAGAATAATTATTGTAGTCAGATAAATACGAGGAAACACCAGACCAGACTTTAAATGTAACAGCTATTTATAAAACTTTTTAAAGATTCATCTGTATTGATTTTGCCTGGAAACAATTACACTTAAGAAAGTCACAGAGCATAAATGATGTGTCTTAAAAGAGACTAATACAAGGTGTACAAAAGGACAACCTATGCATAATAAAAAAAAACACTCCCATATATTATTTACCAGATTATCAAAATGTGAATTACTAGGGGAATCAAATGCAATTAAATATCAAAATGTGAATCACTAGAGGAATCAATTGCAATTAAATTATAAGAATGTAAATAACTAGAGGAATCCATTGCAATTAAATATCAAAATGTAAATTAATAGAGGAATCAATTGCAATTAAATATCAAAATGTGAATTACTAGAGGAATCAATTGCAATTAAATTATAAGAATGGGAATTACTAGAGGAATCCATTGCAATTAAATATCAAAATGTAAATGACTAGAGGAATCAATTGCAATTAAATATCAAAATGTGAATTACTAGAGGAATCAGTTGCAATTAAATTATCACTGAATTACTAGAGAAATCATTTGCAATTAAATTATTACTGTGAATTACTAGAGGAATCATTTGCAATTAAATTATATCACTGTGGATTACTAGAGAAATCATTTGCAATTAAATTATCACTAGATTACTAGAGCAATAATTTGCAATTATCAGAATGGGAATTACTAGAGGAATCCATTGTAATATCAAAATGTGAATTATCAGAGGAATCATTTGCAATTTAATTATCACTGAATTACTAGGGGAATCAATTGCACTTAAATATCAAAATGTAAATTACTAGAAGAATAAATTGCAATTAAATATGAAAATGTGAATAAATAGAAGAATAAATTGCAGTTAAATATCAAAATGTAAATTACTAGAGGAATAAATTGCAATTAAATATGAAAATGTGAATAACTAGAAGAATAAATTGCAATTAAATATCAAAATGTGAATAACTAAAGGAATCAAGTGCAATTAAATTATCAAAATGTAAATTACTAGAGGAATAAATTGCAATTAAATATCAAAATGTGAATATCTAGAGGAATCAAGTGCAATTAAATATCAAAATGTAAATTACTAGAGGAATAAATTGCAATTAAATATCAATATGTGAATTACAAGAGGGATCAAGTGCAATTAAATTATCAAAAATCAGAAGTGAGCTCTCACCAAGCATTGCTTGTGGGGTTTAATTTCTTTGGTGAAATTTCAAAATGCATTAGATGATGATGATTATGGTGAAGATGATCTTATAGTTGTCTGTTCTTTTTTTGTTTCTTCTTTTAAAAACAGACTTTAGTATTATTCAGACGTCCGTTTATTTGATGCTAAGATAGACAAGATTAAGATGTTCTAAGATGGAAAAAAGTAGTCTCTGAGTTTAAAGAGAATATTTGAGTAATTTTCATTTTAGAAGGGAGATGTCTAGCTTCATGGTACCACCCATTGCCTCAACTGGAGCTGTCTGTATTACCGTTGGATACGACCTTGCACCTCAAGGTGATTGTAACCTTCATCCGTTATCTCAAAGCTTTAATTCTATTACATTAAAACGTACTTGACAAGAAAAACAACATTTAGCAAATTCTCTGTTCAGCACTGAGATTATGTTAAGCAATTTTGAAAAAAAATCTGTTTTTACTATAAAAATGGTTTGATATTGACAAGAAGATTTTAAATAGAATTTTTTTTTCTTTTTGTTATTCTAAATTTCCTGTGAAAAGAAGAATTTAACTATCCATCAGTTTATTATTTTTTTAAAAATGCATATTGAATATGATCCTTACCTTTCATTGAGTATGTTCTGAAGTTTGATTTATATGGTTCCTTTTTATTGAGCCCATTTTAGATTAGTGGCAAGTAAAGCTTAGCAGTCACTTTTCTGATGGCTCTGGTATTGTCGTTGTCATCATTGATAGTTTCTTGAGGTTGTGGTTAAATTTTTTCAGCAATTCTTTTATCATTGGCTTGACATGCAGGCCCAGACTTCGTTTTATTTAATTTGTTTTTCAGCAGTTGAAGATCTTTGATTATTAAAATTTCAAATAACATAAGTACTTAAGAAAAACAACAACATATGATGTGTTTTGAGGATAATTGCAATACAGCCATTCTACACTTTGTTCTGTATATCATTACCATTCATGTACATGACAGTTCTCTGAGAAAATAAAAGGAATCATTACTTCACATAAGGTGATAAAATGAATATTCGTGGCATGCATTTGGATACAATTTGAAAATTCAATTCTGTTAATAATACTTTCAAATTATCCTTCTTTTCTTTTTGGGGGGCCTACCTTGGTATTTACTAACACCTCTCCACCACCACCCACCCACTGTACCATTTCCAACTATACTGCTTTGAAAATACTGTAAACTCGTTAATCAGAGTCTGATTAAATGACATCTAGGGCATTTTGAGTAAACATTCCTTTGGATTCAGACTGATTATCAAATGAATGTAGATGCCATCTTTAACATTCCTCTTCAAACTCAGTATGACCAGAATGTTCCTTTAGTGCAGAAGATGCTTTATAGGTGATGAAAAATATGGTCAGTTAGTCTCAAATTCATTTTCAGTCAAATGTAGGGACCATCTAAAAAATAAATCTTAATTGGAAGTATTTTGTTTCATAATAAAAACTGCACAAATTGACTTACGATGTGAGCAGAGTATGAAAAATTTAAGACAATTCATGCACACAATCAATGATTGAGTTGTTTTTGAATTTGAACAAGTAAAAATCAGAATTACAGGATTAAAAGTATTAAATCCAAAACTTCAGTAATTGGGATCCAGTATGAAGAATGAGATGTATTCTAAAGATCAAAGAAAACATAAAAATTTGTCTACTTGTACTGATTAAGGTTTATTCAGTAATAGTAAGAGATGACCTAAAAATTTGAAACAAATTCTTACCAGGTATGAAGTTAAATTAATGGACAGAGATGCCAAAGTAACCATATGTGGTATGAATAGATGCAAAACATGTTCTAATATAACAGAAGGAAACTATATTCAAATTAATAACAGTAAGATATTTAATGTTAAAAATAGGACATTAACTGCAATTCAAAAAATGTGATTCATGCATTGATATATGTGAAATGTGAAATCTTTAACCTAGGTCAGAAAAAAAATGAACGAATGACAGTACATAGACAACAAACAAAAACTGAAGATCTCAAATTATTAAAAGTTAATAAACATTTCCATAACTGTTTGAGAAGAAACTCCATTGCCCCTCGCTTGTATAAAATGTTTACAGGTAATTAATACTTAAGAGAAGAAAAGGAACTTTATTTCATACACACTCTTCAACCACACCTTAACTATTGTAACTAATTATTTGAAATACATGAAAAATTAATATGGGATGCTTTGTACCTTGTATGAGTACACTGTTACGTTTCTACAACATTACCATAGAAAACCTATAACAGTTGTTTTAATTTGTATGGACCACTTTATACATTCTATAAATACATTGATTCACTTTCACATGATACCATAAAGGACCTATGTTAAATGCATTTTTGTCAGAATTTTTTTGAAATTGACCAGGGTTTATGAAGGGTTTGTATTGATTTCTCAGGTCTTAGTGTATTTTTATATATTATTGTTGTGTGTTTGTGTGTGTGTGTGTGTGTGTGTGTGATATATATATATATATATATATATATATATATATTAGTTACGACTCAATGATCTTATACTAAGTAACAGAAAAGCATGAAAACCAAAAAGTTTAGTAAAATTCAACAAATAATTTATTTTCCTTGAATACAAAGTGAAAACTTAAAAAGAACTTACCAGATTGAGAATTAAATCCCAAACATTTCTGAAAGTTCTGTCACAAGTCCAGAAGTATAGGTCAATCACACAATATAAATTAAATATATATACACACCTCTCCCATGATAACTCGTGCACAAAATATTCCAAAAGCATAGACTGCACTATAAGCAATGGCAAGAGTTACTGAGTGACCTCCCATAAAACATCTGCTAGATATCGAGAAAAACTGGTGGGTGGGAACTGGGCTGTTTAATGACCAAATCCTCATTTTTATAATCGCATTGAGAATAATTTTCAATAAAGCTCTTTTTCTAATTAAGTTGTTTGTTATTCTGTATAAATTAAATTTATTTTCAAAATGTCCAACATTTGAAAGTTCATTTGAGATCATTGCAACTGGTTTCAACAACCATCATGTGTACTGGTACATGAAAACATTTGTGTATTATGTCACAGGGTTTTTTTTGTTGATTAGTCTGGTTCCCGGAGTGGTATATAATAGTGTAGCGTGAAGCAGGGAGTCCATGAATCAGAAACTAGATTAATTGTGGATACACCACCAAACAAGATTCCTTTTTTATCCTAAAACTAGCAACATTTATTTTATGAGGCAATTGTCTACATTGAAACTCAATTTTTGTGTTGTTCAATTAGTAAAATATTGATGCCGTGATTTCATTGCAAGTAATAGTGAAACTTCTTATCATCCTTGAGGATATCTCTAAGTGCCACTTCAGGAATGCTCTGAAACTCACTTCTCAGTGGTCTGTATCTGTGAAACAAAGCTCTTTTTTTTACAAAGTATACATTTCACTTGGTTGCTGTGCTATTAGTTATGACTGAGTTGGTTAATTTAAGGTAGTTTAATTACATTACGTACATTGTAACATTTATCACTGTGTTTGATTGATCAACTGAAATGAGTTCACCTAACATATGATAGGGGCTGCTAGATCTTAAGCTTCATTTATTCAACCTCCTTTATTTGATTCAAAAAACATAATTAACATGATAATATAAAGGAGGCCAGCTTTTAATTCAGTGCAACAATACAACAAATACTTCCTCAAGTCAGATCTCAGAACACAGTTGGCTCTTGATTAGGTTCTCAGAGAAATGCTTGCAGACATAGCTGTTGCTGTAGAGTGACATATTTTACATTTAAATACACATTGCATTTATGATGATTACACTTAAAAGGTACTAAAAGATGGAACTAAAACATAAATTTTACTGGATAAAAATTATTTCATTGGTGTTTATTTAATAAAGTTCTGCCTCCACTAGGCCTGGCAGTTTCATTGATCGCAGTTTCCTTAAATATCGTTAATTACAGTGTACAAAGTATGTTGTTTGCAAAGAACATGTAAGAAATTATATAACTTCTTTTTAAAAGTTGATAATTTCATCATATTAACTAAAATCTCCAGGTCCTATCTACTTTTTTTGACCATAAAAATTTTGATCGTGATTTTCTTCATATTCAAAATAAGGGACAGTTTTTTGGTATTTTCTGTTTAAAAAAATAGGATTCCATGCCTGACCCAACATTATAAGCGCGTTCACGAGTTATCAGGGTACGAGTTATTGAGGGAGTGGTGTATGTATGTATGTATGTATGTGTATATATATATATATATATATATATATATATATATATATATATATATATATTTATAAACAAACGCATCGATAGATTTGTCTACCTTGTGGAGAAATCTCAGCAATGTTTTATTTTTTTGTGACTTTTTTTTAGCTGAGTCAAAAATTTTGAAAATTAAGGAAAATAAAAATTGTTTCGTGAGTACCTAAATAAAATAAATAAAACCATGCATAATGTTCTGAAATAATAAATTCATAAAAATTTGACAGGGATGAAATTTTGCCCAAATTCTTTGCTAGTTTGTCCATTCATCTGTTTAATTTTCTTCTATCAGCATCCATGGATGAGATTGTGGCGCAGATTAAGTGTGCCATGGTCCACATCATTAATCTTGCCAAGCACAGAGGGTCAAGGTAAGGAATCAGGAAAATGATGTCATGCATATTTTTATTTATTTCAAGTAAATGAATCTAATACCAAAACATCAGCTTTTACTAAAATATTTACCTTCTTTCAGAGACATTCTCAATGCATACTTTACATTAAATCATTTCATAAAAATGCTTTATTTTCTCATTTTGTTTTTCTTCACTCTCAATTTCATTTTCATTGTGAAGTTATATTTCAAAATTAAGTAGATAATTAGACCTTTTTTCCTATCCAATAAACCTTTGTAACCTTTCCGAGATGTATGTAATGTATGAGATGCACGTAATTTGTACAAGCTGTATGTAACCTGTACATGATGTCTGTAATGTGTGCATGATGTATGTGACCTGTACAAGATGTATGTAACCTGTATAAGATGTATGTGACCTGTACAAGATGTATGTAACCTGTATAAGATGTATTTGACCTGTACAAGATGTATGTAACCTGTACAAGATGTATGTAACCTGTACAAGATGTATGTAACCTGAAGGTGTTTGTGACCTGTAATTTGTGCAAGATGTATGTGACCTGTACAAGATGTATGTAATCTGTAAAAGATGTATGTAACCAATACATGACGTATATATCCTTTACAAGATGTAACCTGTACAAGATGTGTGTAACCTGTACAAGATGTGTGTAACCTGTACAAGATGTATATATCCTTTACAAGATATATGTAAATTGTACAGTGTGAGTTTAATATGTGCAAGATGTATTAGATCTGTACAAGATGCAATATTCCATTGTAATCTGCATGTATATTATTATACTTGGTTACATATCTACTTTACTAGGCCATTATGGTGAAGATGGCGGTTATGAAGCTGTAGCGAATCAGGAAACAGTGAAATACTTGCATCCTCTCTAGCAGGAATCGTAACGGCCACATCCAAGAAATGTGTTGATGAAGACCACAGGAAAGCACAAACACCTCCTCCATAAATTTTATATAATGAATGTACTTATGGCTGTGAAAGAAATAGTATGCATATATTGGCAAACAAGAACACCTGCACAAAAATTCACTACTCCATTGACAGACAGATATTATTTTAAACTAAATGAATATAGACACAGTGAACCACTGTAGAAACTGGCACTCTTGAGAAAACATTGCCAGATAGAGAACTAAATCCATGGAGGATACACCAAGAAAGGTGGGACAGTGTGAATGTAAGACCTTCTGAGAATGCATCATCATCATCATCATCTGTGCATATTGCTATCCACTTCCATTGTCATTGCCCTCTCCACTGCCCAAATAGCACTCTGAGGAGTATAAATGTATCTCTTGTAACAATCTGATGATTATTGACCCAGTACTTTGATTATATTGTCTTCCAGCCAACCTGCCGCTGCTAATGTAGTTACGCCTGTATGTTATGAATAGCCACAATATCGGGAAATGTCAGTTCCCATCTTACAGAAGACAAGTTGCATGCCGTTAAGGAAAACAACTCTTGATAATGCTTCACACATAGAAATTATGACAAGTGGGGCATATAGTTGGCATGATGGGCATCTCAATAACATCAAATCCTTTAATACAGATTAAGGGCATATGGCGTCATCTTTGGCATATAACTAAATAGTCACATCCATTTGGAAAGGGTCGGATTTTTGGAAGATTTTAGCATGAGGAAAGCTGTTTCTCTGGAAGTGCACATCTCTGACATAAAAGATGAAGTAATCATGAATACTAAATTCACCACCTCTCCGAAAGTTTAAAAAAGGCATGATGCAGACAGTTAATACCACCAGATCTCTGTTTGTGTTGAATATTCCTTATATTAGAATTGCACAAAATGCTTGTTAGAAGATTGCATGTATTTATACAGTGAAACTTTACTAAACCAATTTGTCATTGACCCAGTCTCCTCTGCAGACTGGTCACATAACTTTTAGCTTCAATAAGGCTGTATAAAATAAGTTAAAATTGCTAATCAAACCTCTTATATTGGACCTACCATAAAACAACCATTGTTTTAGATTCCAACAGTGTTTCATCTAGAGAAATTTCACTGTATATTTTTCTCACTTACAGCGGCATTTACTTGTGTGGTCATTCAGCAGGTGCCCATCTGGCTGCCATGATGCTTGCTGTGGACTGGATGGCACAATGTATGACTAGTAATAGTCTCATCAAAGGTAAGGGGTTCTCCTTGGGGTCAAGAGGAGATTGGACAAAATGAAAAGGGGTGCAGTTTTGTCTTTTGTTCAGCCATGATGCTTTGTTTTTACTAGTTTTGAACAGTGTTTTCATCTTGCTTTGATCAGGTTAATAGTTAATGAAAAATGGTAAGGGTAGGTATATGTCCTGAAATTGGAAAATGTAAGTGTTTTGGCACTGCACCAAGGTCATACTAGTATTTTATATTTTGTCAGCTGTAGAAATGCTGTTATTGTAGAGTTTGTAATTCAGATTTTATCACTCCCCACTGCTAGCATCTTGATTTGGTCCTGTCCTGCAGCCTGAAAAGCTTGTTAGAATGATTGCACAAACATTGACAAATGACCTTTTGTTGTCATATCAATATGCAAATGATTTTATTAGATTTTCAGGCCATGACTACAGTATTCAGTTTTTTATGTCTTTTTAAACAATTCAAATTGACTAAAGAAATTGGATTGGCTTTTTGGTGTTCGTATATAGATGACCTAATTAGATTTTCTTTCCAATGTGGCAGTTTTTCAATATCTTGAAGAATTTGTTAACTTTGTGGATTTCAAAATTTGTTGATAGAAATATTGTTAGCACAATCATGCTAAACCACTTGATGTAGGCAAATGAAATTTGATATGTCTGTTAGCACAATCATGCTAAACCACTGGATGTAGGCAAATGAAATTTGATATGTCTGTTAGAACAATCATGCTAAACCACTTGATGTAGGCAAATGAAATTTGATATGTCTATTTGTGTGAATATGTAGATGATCTGATTAGATTACCATGCTATTGTAGCCATCTTGAAATTTTTCAAAATTTAAAAAAAATTTACATTTTGTTTGGTATGCACTGGGGTCATTAGTGTTTCACAAACACAAATCAAGTTAGTTGGTGTTCCTAAGTCAGTCTTGCTGCAATATGCAGTGTAATGAAACACTGATGTAAAATAAGCTCTATAAAGACCAGCCAGGTACTTAAGTGGTTACATCGTAAGTGGCCTTTATGTAATGTAAAGATGGTGATTGATATAGATGGTAATTATATACAAATGCAGAATGTATGCTTTATGTGAATAATTTTGATGAAACACAATGAGCAGGAAAATGAAACATTGTATTTATAATGAGCCATAAAGATTTTTTTTTTATATCCATGATAAATTTTATATGTATCATTGCACAACTTTTAATATATAATGAAAATTATTTACACATTTGCAGGAGCTGTTTTGGTCAGTGGAATTTATGACCTCCGACCTCTAGTCAACACATACATCAATGATCTTATAGGGATGACTGAGTAAGAGTAATTAGATTTATGTTAAATATATTACTGTATATGTTCACATGTAAGTAGTGTCCAACTGCAAACACAATTGTAGATATACTTTTTGATAGATATAGAGATCCTATTGTAAGCACCAAGATTTGTGGATATACTTCTGATGGGTATAAGGATTCTGTTGTAAGTACCCAGATTGGTGGATATACTTCTAATGGGTATAGGGATTCTATTGTAAATAGCCAGATTTGTGGATATACTTCTGATGGGTATAGGGATTCTGTTGTAAGTACCCAGATTGGTGGATATACCACTGATGGGTATAGGGATTCTATTGTAAGTACCCAGATTTGTGGATATACTTCTGATTGATATAGAGATTCTATTGTAAGTACCCAGATTTGTGGATATACATCTGATTCTATTGTAAGTACGCAGATGTGTGGATATACCACTGATGGGTATAGGGATCATTGTTGTTTTTAAGTTGGATCACTTTTCTTGGGAGTTTATGTTAATGTTGTTTGGCTGTTTTAGCTATAATGCATGGAGTATGAGTTGATAATTCAGAATAAAAATGGTTAGTGTTGAGAGACAGGTTATTGAGTTCACGCTAATTCCCAGTAGTCCACACACACCTTCATGCTTTCGTACATTCACACACACCTGCATGCTTGCGTACATTCACACACACCTTCATGCTTGCGTACATTCACATACACCTGCATGCTTGTGTAAATTCACATACACCTGCATGCTTGCGTACATTCACACACACCTTCATGCTTGCGTACATTCACATACACCTGCATGCTTGCATACATTCACACACACCTGCATGCTTGCGTACATTCACATACACCTGCATGCATGCGTACATTCACACACACCTGCATGCATGCGTACATTC
>JAECUM010067518.1:0-10178 GCA_016617855.1 Megalonaias nervosa
ATATATATATATATATATATTTGCAGTATGATTTCGGGGAGGGGGAGTCACGTGACCCCCCTTGACCCATGCTGCGGGCGCCCATGGCTGTGGCTAAACGGCAAAATATCTAACGTTTTGACTTAAGTACACCAGCAATAAAGCCAGTGTGACTAATTAACAGTTAATCCTTATCCTTGTATTTGTCTTGTGAAAATGACTGCCGTTCTGTCCATGTTCGACAGTGTGTGTATGTAAGCACCAGCAATTGATTGGCAAATAAACAATTCCCTATTTTGTTGTAACTCACGACGCCTATATGATTTCATTTTGACAGTTCAAATCTGCAGTCACAAGTTACCGCCATGTGGCAACTGTTTTTCCCACGTTTTATGTCCCATCTTATTTCGTTAGGTTTAAGTCTTAAGGCATGTAACACTGTTTACTGAATGAAAATATTTATTCTGAATTAGTTCTTTTTGGGCACATATACTGCATGGTATATTTTGTTTTATTCCTTCTCTTAATTTAGTCATGGTAATTAAATTTTACATATACGGTAGAGGAATGCCGTGCGTTAACTGGCCGAGTTTCTTTGACAGAAACAGATATGCGATTTTGTTTGCAGAGAAAAATTACACAGCATTCACAGTGATCATTCATGGGCTTTAAGCTAATTGGTGACAATTTTATTTTTTTAATTTTTTTTTTTTTTTTACTATAGTACTGTTGTAGTGGTTTTTAAAAAATCTGAAATTTACGTGAATAATGTTTAATCTTAACATTCTATTTATTGAAGAAAAGAACTGTCGTGTGATATTAATTATTTCGTCCAGTGCCAGATTAAGACAGCGAGGCCCTAAGCTATGGGAAGCTGTAGAGGCCCTATTTGGTATAAAATAAATTTGAGAGAAACCTTCAGACTGTGAGGCCCTAAGCTGTAGCTTGTTTAGCTTATGCCTAAATCCGGCACTGATTTCATCACTACAATATTCACAAGTGATAAATAGAATATGGCATCTGTGGATTGCATACGTTATATCTATTTATGTATGGTTTAATGTTGTTATTTTTTCTTCTAAGAAATGAAACTGACTGACATAATGTAATAATCGGGAGTTCTCTGCGAAAAATCGGGAGATATTACTAGATCGGGAGGTAGGTGTGGAAATACCCCCAAAATCTGGAGGTTTTTCTCCCGACTTGAGAGCTGACAGGTATGAACTGTCCGGTCTTGTGGAATTTCAGTCAGGGCTTGTGAGTTCATTCAAGTCACCAGCCCGAGGCTGTGCCTAAATACATTTTCTTTGAGCACTGACCAGTACAGTACTTAAACTATTATACCAGACATGTATATATTATCAGATTTGTCAATACGCTAACTGTAGCCTGCATGTAAAGGACACTAATTGAACCATAAGAAGGAAGCTTCTTAATGTTTAAATTAATTACTTATGATTTCTGCTTTGCAGATTTCTTCGTGGGGATTTTTTTTAAAATATTTTTTTTATTTTTTTATTTTGTATTTTTTGCTGAAAAACTAATGCTTAAGTTACGACCGATGAAAACCGTTCTCAATGCCATTTACACCTCCCCGGTAATAGATATTGTTTCACACACAAGTCGGTACCCGTTCTAGGCTCTTCGCCCAGAATTCAGTATTATCTCTCAGCGTTTCAGTGTTGGATGTATATTTTCAAAATATTAGTCCTTAGGTGGTGTGTTGGGGTAGGTAACGGATATGTCATTTACATATAATACAACTGAATCTCATCCTTCTTAAATGAATTTATTGCATTGTGGTAAATTTTTAATTTTTACATTGGGCACCATCACTTAATCCTTATCACATTTTTGCACAGCACACAATGTATAAGTATTTATTTTAAAATTACGTTGCTTTTTTAAAATTCTTAACACACAGTTCAACAGATATAGTTATGAGCATCTCTCGGAAACAGATTCAACTTTTTTAATGTGCAACCCAAATCTGGTCGCCTCCTGCCTGTCTCGCTCGCCATGTTGCTGTTTCTATTGGCCTTAGGTCACAATTAATAGTTCCCGTTCAGTACCCACGAATGTAGTCCCAGTCTATTTTTAGATCATTTTTTCCTGTCTCCGTTTGGTGGTGATACAAGAGTTAGATGTAGGCATTCTTGGTAAGGATTTAAAGGCAATTGTTTATTCTTTAGAATATGAGCTTATGGTGTGGTTGTCTGTGTATTTCGGCGACAGTGCACGGTGAGTAATAAGGCCTTGGTGATGATCCGGAAGTGAAATCTGTGTTCCATTGCATGGTGTTTTGTTTACAATTCAGCCTCTCAAAAATAAGCAGGTCAACCCTTGACAAGAACTTCACCGTGAAGTCATCTTTGAAGGTATTTTAGATTGACATATGATTTGTATTGATTGTCACACAGTGGAAAGTTCAGTACTGAGAAACAAATGTAGAGAATATATAGTAAAATTAATTGTGTTCTATGGCCTGTCAGTGCAGTATTTGAGCAAAGTTTAAACTGGTATAAAATCTTTATTATTAATGATAGACACATGAAATTTTAATATGTTATGTATAATGACTTTAAATATATAAGAATGAAATTAAAAATAAAAATTGATTTTTATTTTAAAAATTTTAATGAAAGTTTTAAAAAAATTAAAAAATAAAATTTTTCCACCAAAAATGCACATATATAATATTTATTGGGAATGATATTAAATGATATCAGCATGTATATAATCCTACACCATATACAAGATCAAATGATGGATATTTGTCAAATTTTATCAGAGAAAATATCTTTGTAAGTCAAAATGAGACCTTCATTTAAAATACATGAAGACAAAATTCTATTTTGTATTGTACCTTTAGGTCATTGAAACTATTTATTTGGGGTCCAAGCAGTTAATTTATGTGTTTATGATGGGGTGACTTCCTGAGTAACACATATCTGCTTGTATAGCTATCAGTAATTGTTTATAAACATAGTTATAGGGTATTTAGTGAGAGGACAGAGATGAAGACTTTATACTAGAACCTGCTCAAGTTCTCTACAAAATCATATTAAGCTGTCAGAGAATGAAATACAGGTCAAAGGGATAAAATATACTTTCCCCAGGTATAGTTACCCTTGCATGTAAGAAAACAGCAAAAGGATGTAAGTTGAACACAGAATGCATTCCATTTTATTGTTCAGTTTCTTTAAGATATTGATTGATGTAGTGCGGCATTGTGGCCTAGATGATATTATGGGAATTCTAATGATCCATTTTGCTTTATGCATTATTAATTACTAATAATATTTGTTAACTGACACTCTAAAGATTACATAAGAAATATTCAAACAGATTATTTGAATTTAACTTTGTACAACTAATCTTAACATGGTTACATAGCTGACATGAACAAATATGCATATATTTTAGAATGTTTAGGATCAAAAGTTGACATTCAGTACATCATATAGGCTGACATAATACCTATAGCGAACCTGTAAGGCTCAGTTCTGGCTGTGTGCACTTCAAATATCCAAGATGGTATTTTCATCATGAATATGCCTCTGTATGGTAACATATTTCAATTTAGTACTTTGACAGAGTGCGGTATTGCAGCATCAGCTGATATCTGATTCCATTGAATCATTGAGCTTAATAACTGGTAACCAACACTCTTAAAAATAGACTAAAAATGTTCAAACAGATCATTTGAATTATGTTTGCACATGTGATTTTAATAAGTACATTGCATATGTCCCACACATGCAAATGTCCATCCTTGTTTACAAGTGTTGGGGATCAGAATTTCACATTTGGTTGATGATATAGGATCTGTTGGTACCTATAGTTGATCTGTGTGGCCACATTTGGCTGTATTCACTCGCAATATCCAAAATTGTTATTTTCCTCATGAATAAGATTGCTTATAGTAATAAATTTTAATTTGGTACATTGTCATTTGACTTTCCAGTATACTGGTATGTACTAATGTTTGCACCAATGATCAAACCTCACCGTTCCAACATTGCCTTAAACTTGATGATACATACTCTACCTGATTAGTTATTTAACCTGTAAATGGCTAAATATGCTTGTAGAAACATCATCTATTTTTTAGGATGCATTTATCACTTTAATACATGCCCATTGCTTCACATTTCTGAGTGTCACTCTGTAAAGTTTACTATTTTTTCCCATGTTTGCAACCTGAATGTTATTTTGAAATCACCATATCCAACACATTTTAATTTCATTTGCCTACATCTTACAGTTTTCTAGAATTAAGTGAAACATGTTATATATTTTTAGGTCTGGCCTGGTATCTGGAACAAAGTGTTAGAGTTGGATCAGTTTGGAAGCTCTCCAGTAGTCCGGTGGTGATAGCAAGGTCTCATAAAGGACATGTGCAGTGTACTGCTATAAGTGACCAAGATTAGTTCATATCAGCACACTGATATACAGCACCTCAAAGACATGGCTTAGATCTTCATGAGAGAGATTCGCACCATGGTTCAGTAAGGTGGAACCTCCCTGAAACTGTATTTTCCTATCACATTGTTGACTTTTGTAGTTATCGACATTAAAATGGAATGCATTTTTGCTATAAAACATGGTAGTGGTCCCACCAAAACTTTAAATTTGAGTGCACTATTAGTTATACAAACAACTGCCCAAGTACCTGACACAATAAATGTGGAACATAGCACCTGTCATTGTTTCTTTAGTGTGTACACCTATATGCATCTGGATAGGCATATTGCAATTTGCTGCCAAAATCACTGTGAGCTATCATGCTTCAGTACCCCTGGGAAAAATGTTATCAGTTGTACAGACCCAAACTACCATTTGTTTTAAATACCATTCATTAATCAACTTTGCTGCCTTAAATTTGTCAAAATGAATCTTATAACTTGTGTGAAAATTTAATTTTTTTTTTAAAATTTAGTTTCTAAAATTTAAATGTGTATTTAAATTTCCATTAAAATTTAATATATCATTATTTTTAAATTTCAAACATATTTTCAGACAGCCCTTATCATGTATTACATTTAGGTTTTTACTGCATTGAAAAATTCCTGTAATTAAGGAAGATATAGCAAATTTAGTTTTGGTTTCTCAAGAACACTTGGACCACAACTTGCACCCTGTGGAACACCAGCACTACACACTTTCTGACAGCTGTCACATGTCTTGTTTGCAAGGAAATTCCAAAAGACTTCATGTTTAAAGTTGAAATAAGTGTGGCATGCAAGTATAAAAGTTTGACTAAAATTGGCCATACAAATTGGGCCTTTCAGGCCTTAGGTCACAATTAATAGTTCCGGTTCAGTACCCACGAATGTAGTCCCAGTCTATTTTTAGATCATTTTTTCCTGTCTCCGTTTGGTGGTGATACAAGAGTTAGATGTAGGCATTCTTGGTAAGGATTTAAAGGCAATTGTTTATTCTTTAGAATATGAGCTTATGGTGTGGTTGTCTGTGTGTATTTCGGCGACAGTGCACAGTGAGTAATAAGGCCTTGGTGATGATCCGGAAGTGAAATCTGTGTTCCATTGCATGGTGTTTTGTTTACAATTCAGCCTCTCAAAAATAAGCAGGTCAACCCTTGACAAGAACTTCACCGTGAAGTCATCTTTGAAGGTATTTTAGATTGACATATGATTTGTATTGATTGTCACACAGTTGAAAGTTCAGTACTGAGAAACAAATGTAGAGAATATATAGTAAAATTAATTGTGTTCTATGGCCTATTCGCGGACTGGCTAGAATTGCGTCACGGGACCACGTGATCTGTCGTCTCCTCAAAACTCGGAAAAACTCGGCAATTTACGGAATCGTGGTATCTTCTCCGCAATATAATCACTACCCGCCTACGATATGTAATTTATAAACATTACAGTCGAATTAAAATTTGTAGAGAATTACATACATAAAAGGAAAATTTTTATTTCTGGTCTCCTTTAAGGTCCACACTTGACTATTGAATTTACTAGCATGACCCGTGTCCAGTGCCGTCATAAACAATGGTTATCGTGCACGCTCTCTGCGTGGCCTATATGATTTTAAATAAAGATTTCAACAAAACCTTCAGAAACGTAAATCAGAGGCATTTAAAGATTGTTAGAATGAATAAATGCTTATCAACATGATGATGAAGCTTCTAGCCATTCATGTTTTCAGGAAAAGGTTAAATTTGCTCAAAAACTTTGCGCGCGTCTCATTGTGTACTCATATTGTTAATAATAATAATAATAATAATAATAATAATAATAATAATAATAATAGATTAATTAATTAATTAATTAATTAATTAATTAATTAAAATCAAACTGTATAATCGGAAGTCAGCCCGTAATTATAAGATATAGTGAAATTAAATTTTAGATGTGTTAGATGAGATGCATTGAGGATGGAGGTATATTTAGAGTAGATTGACACAGAAATGAAATTAATTCAGATGATAAAATTGGGGATGGACCTTATTAAATGGATAAATTTATATTATATCTGTAGATGAGTATATATGTGTGAGAGGTGTCGCTGAGTAAATGGTGTTGACTTGAATACATACAAAACAATGCAGTGAACACAGGGAAGTTAAGCATCCGAACATCCGTTTTTATATCGAAAGATGGGCATATCGAGTCAAACATAAACCATGTTAGGTAATAGCTGAATTATATATGTTCTATTTACAAAGGAATCATTGTTTTTTGAATACGAAATCTTGGAGAAATGTATCAGTAAATCTGCATTATCTTCGTCTCGAGATTTCCGGACTAAATTACTGGATAATGGTTTTGTACATCCTCACTTCAGTTTATACGAAACCGAATATAATGGAGAAATTGTGTGTGTGTGTGTGTGTGTGTGTGTGTGTGTGTGTGTGTGTGTGTGTGTGTGTACAGTATGGTAAAGACTGCTTTAATTATATATGAATTTTAGCTAAAATAAAATTGACGTTATAGAAGTTTAATTTTTAAATGATTAATAGAGAGGTCATGGTGATGACTAATATATGGATTAAAATGATATCAATGTTGGACCCAGAGATACTCAGCAATCTGTACATTTTTCAACACGGTAATCCATAATGTTATCACTAACGTCACCATTTGTATGAACCAATCAGAAGACATTATATGTTCATTTCCATGGGTAAAATAGTCGGTAATTATCTTGACTCCCTTAACGATAATACCCAATATGATCCTAACATAACGCCGCTTGTTATCCCCACGCATGGTGATACACTCCGTCTGTATGTTTGTCCAACCATGTGGAAGTCTGTCTGTCCACAACTCTTATATCCTCGTAAATCGAGGGGTTGAAATTTCATTAGCTTTTGAACATATGTTGCCCATGTGATGACCATCTGCGAGAGGGGCATAGTTTTTTTAGCTCCCACCCTGGATCCATATTAAGGAGTATGGATTTGCTTTAGCCGTTCCCCCACCCCCGGGTCTACAATAAGGAGACAAAGTAAAATAATTGAAAAAGTGCAGTTAAAATAAAATTTTGAAAATTTTTCACCAAATTTTAAACATTCATCTCTAGCACGATGATACACAAAATATGTACGAATTTGGTGTGACCGCCGGGTCAACGTAAAGGTGGGGAATATGTAATAAAAAGCGTGCGGAATGGCATGTTGAGCCATGAAAGTACATCTAGTTGTATTGGAAAAGGTTGCAATAGATGTTCCCTTTACCTGTGTTGTAATTTATATTTATATATACATTTTTTTTTTTTAAAAATCCGAATTTAACACGATTGAAATGTTAACACGAAGCTAAAGATACGGTTCTGTCAAAACGACAGGGTTTAAACAGGTATTTGCGCGTTTTACGACACACCAAAACCTTGAAGACTATATGATTCCAACAACATTATACATTAAAGAAAAATAAATATATTAATTGAAAGTGTTCACAAACTGAAGAATAATACAACAGTGTTTACTCGAACAAAATCTTTCTTCAAATTTTTTTATATATATATTCTTCTATTTGACAGCATTAACACGGAGTACCTCCAACTCCCCAACATCGGACACACTGTACTTCTAACTCCCCAACATTTGACATAGTGTGCTTCTAGCTCTCCAACATCTGACACACAGTACCTCTCACTCCTAAAATCTATCAAAGAGTATCTCTAACTTCCCAACATCTGACAAAGAGTGCCTGTAACTTCCCAACATTTGACACACAATACCTCTAACTCCCCAACATCTGACATAGAGTGCCTGTAACTTCCCAACACAGTACCTCAAATTCCCCAACGTCTGACACGATGTACCTTTAACTCCCCAACATCTGACAAATCCTATGCATATTATGTGGTCGCCAGAGTATCTCTAACTCCCCAACATGCGACACAGAGAACCTCTAACTCCCCAACGTCTGACGCGTAGTTTCTCTGACTCCTCAAAATCCGACACTGAGTAGCTCTAACTCATCAGCATCTGACACTGAGTACCTCTAGCGCCCCAACATCTTACACTAAGTAGCTCTAACTCACCAACATCGAACAAATTCGATGATTATTACGACGCACCAGAGCACCTGCTTCGACTGACGTGAAACCTTTCACTGGACTAATCTCTCCAACGGCGAGAATTGGAGCACTAAACAGCAAGACACTGAGGAGGCAATCGAGAACGCAATGGAAATACGATGAATGATCCCTACCTAACGTTTGTAAAGAGGTAGTAGTAATTGGCACTTTAAATTTAACACGTAATCGACAAGACAAATACCACATTTATCGTCGAGATAGAATCTTTCCTTCTGTCAAGATATAGTACCTGACACATATGGTGAAGACGTTTGAGCCGCAAACAAACGTTAAGAAAGTAATTGTAAACAATGGAATTAATGATAGCAAAAAGAGTGGTACCCAGACTACGCCCGGAACTGCGGAATGCTAAGGCTGCTTTGGCAAAACAGGGTTTGCCCAATTCAAAAATCTGCTTTCAGTTTGTAAATTACTCTCAGAAACGTTCATTTGGTGATAGCAGGAACTTAAGAATGCTAAAATTCATTTGTCTCTAAAACACTTTGATTTTATCCCTAAAGTAGAATACTCCAAGTTTCTTACAGAGACGAGAATGTAGTTACATACACTCAGCACTTGTGTATTTATTTTTAGAGGTCTGCCATCCGGACTAAGAACTTTATTGTTCTGACTTCCGCTGAGCAGTGTTTTCGTTCAAAAGTTACCAATTTTATATAACCGGAATAAACAGATACTTTGAAGGAAGATAAAATAATAAGATTTGAAAAGCGTTTTCTTCTGTAAAATTTGTTGTCACTATTTTGGCAACTCAAAAAGAAACTTAGCAGTCCCGTGAATCCAAGTTCAAATCCATTTGCCAACCTGCTTATGTCCTGGCGGATGTACGTGAATTACATTTCTGACATTATAAACAAAGCATAATTAACATTTTATTTAGATTTCAAACTTTAATAATTATAAATTAAAAAGTGGAAAAATTAATCACTTCGGTACTTCAGAAGGCAGACATCGTTGTCATCAATTGAGATCAGTCTATTTTTGGAAGCAGAGACAACTACATGATTTGGAATATTATTAGCATCTTTCAAAACCAATTTATCATGACACGGTATTGGAAGTAAGACATGAGCCTGGAAAATTATGTAAAGGCGGTTTTCAGACAAAGGGAATTCGACTTCTTGATTCCGAAAACTTCAAGACCATGGTAGTTCTGTCTTTTTCCGAAAAATCACAAGCCTGTGGAAACCTGGAATATACTAATAGAAGTACTGTCACGGATTGTTCCAGCGCGAATGAGGATATTGCCGAATAGATAAATTGTTATTGAAACATTTTTACTCAACAAAAGTTTTCTAACTTTAAATATACAAATAATTTTCTGGAAAACGAATACACTATACCTCCTAAAACCTCCATTTTGGTAACAGCAGATAAGTTACACCTTTGTACTAACAGCGTGTATTATCATGGCTTGGTTGCTTGTAGAAAGGCGATGTTTGATAATCTGGATCCAAATTACTGAAAGTCTGTCTTGAAAAGAACGATTTTATTTTTAATAAAAATAAGATATCTCCCAAAAAGAAGGCAGAGTTATGGTGAAGACGTTTTCTCCATATCATGCAAATATTTATGTTGCTAAATACGAGAAGGAAATATTTGCTAAGAACCCACAACTACCGTTT
>JAECUM010067519.1:0-15864 GCA_016617855.1 Megalonaias nervosa
GCTACACAATTTATTCTTGACAATTTCATAGGTTTGAAATCCCCAACGTTAGGTTTATTATTTAACGGATATATTGCGTACACAACCGCAGTCACAGGATATGCTCGTTCGTAATATGGTTTGTCAATACCAGTAAGTATTCCTGGTCTGGAATTTTTACTAAGAACAATATTATTTCCTGACTGCATGTGGACAGAATCACGTTTGTCACGAATAATCCAAGTGTCATCGTCTGTCTTTACAATACATTTTATTAAAATAAAATATCTCTGAACAAGGTAGTCAATAATCTCTCTTCCTCGTTTGTCATTCATTACATTAACAGTATTTCCAGTTCTGAATGTCGACCACACATGAGCCGCACCATCGACGCGAAATTCCTTTTTGGCTTCACGGATACGTTTTGTTATATCTTTATTCGTTAAAGCTAGGTCTTGCATCGGAAAACTAAATTTATGTTTCGGCAGTCTGTCAAGATCAAATCTGGCTCCAGAATGTTCAATTGCGGATAATTCCTGCATTATTATAATTAAGACAAATATGTATTTAAATTGAATTTTAATCTCTTGTATATGATTCAAACAAATAATCGGTGTAATTGGCTTATGATCGGATGTACTTCTCCTTGTAACAACGCATGCGTAAACGAATTCTGCGGTTTTCATATGCAGTGCGTTAGAAATAGTAGTTTAGGACCAAAACCGTGTGTGCGGTGTGGTGCTGGAATCAGAGGAAAAACTCAACTGTGCGTGCAATGTGGTGGTAAAAAATACAGAGAGCTGAAACGATATTACGATTAAAAAAAAATAAAACATTTTCTGAATCTCCTATAAAAACTGAAGAAGATTATCTCGCTAGATTTTCAAAATATTGATTTAAACAAATAATATTAGTATATAAATGGAGCAAAATGAGTTTGCAAAGCATCCAATCATTACAAATTATGAAGCATCTCGTGATGGTGTAATTAGGCACTGTAGATTGAAAAAACCAGTCGGTAGTGTTAATAAATTTGGTTATTTTGCATTTAATACCAATGGAAATAAAAATTATTTATCACATAGATTCATCTACGAATGTTTTTATGGGGTCATTAAAGATGAAAATGTAATTGATCACATCAGTGGTGATAAACTTGATAACTCGCTTGATAACTTGCGAATTGTTACACAAAGTCAAAATTGCAAGTCCGGAAATTCTGGCGGCTTACGATACGCAAGGGCTGTTAAATCTGTAAATACAGATGGCGAAGAAATTATATTTAAGTCAATTAATTCTGCTGGTAAATACTTTAACATAGTACCACCTTCAGTAAAATGCGTGGCAGATAATATCACACAATCTGCTTTTTCATTAAGGTTTGGACGAAAAGTCAGATTCGTCTATGTTCCTATGGTATCAGATGATTAAGCGAAACAACTCCGTGAAGCATAACTTAGTAAATCTTGCAGTTGTCGTACTTGTTGTAATGACAGCAATATATTGTGAATTTTGGTCAGAACCCACATTGCTTTGTGCACCTTATCAAGTGGCTGAAGAGTCCAACCCTATAGTGAGTAAGTATTGATATATCTTTCCTTTGTTATTTCGTCCATAAATAAATAAATATATCGTTCATAAAAGTAATATGTAATTGTGTGCACACTAGTCAGCAGCAAAATCCATTTGTCTTCAAAATACATGTATAACACAATAGAGATTTATACAGTTTTGTCCCATAGGACACTAATGTTTCCAAGAAGCCCATTGTAGCTAATTTGTGTTACTATTACAAAACAAAGAACAAGCTAATCCGATAACCTGAGTCACATATTGTCTGTGTTATATTATATCGGCTAATATATCTCAGCAGTGAATTGTATACATGAGGTTATTTTTAGAAATGAATATGGCTTTGCGTGTTCATATAACTATCGATTATTTTAGTATCCTTAGCAACGTCTGATTAATACAGACTTTTAACTGTGGGTTTTGTGTATGTAGTTTCAAGTATTTGGAAACTGAAAATAAATTCACATTTTACAATAAATTGTGATTTTATTAAGAAATCCACAATACATTTTACAATAATTGTGATTTTATTCTGTATACTGCGCTAACTATATAATAATATTTTCATTATGTATATATATTGAAGCCCGGTGACCGATTACTAACGCGCTGGATTTTCATGCTCGAGGTCCGTGGTTCGATTCTCGTGACCGGCAAACTGTCGGGCTAAAGGCGATATTATGCCAAAAGCCTCTTCTTTAGTGGGGGCGTCAGCTAGCCCGTCTATGTTTCAATAGAAAATTTGTACACTCTCCCACCATGTCACTTGGTGGGTGCAATTTTGCACTCCCTGGGTGATTATGATGGGGGAGTGTGCAAATTTGTATTGAACGTAGAGAAGGCCCGTAGTACTGTCTTTAAGATAAGTAAATATGTTAATACGTTACTGTAAATACTGTTACTGTAAATATGTTAATGCGTTACTGCAAATACTGTTACTGTAAATATGTTAATACGGTACTGTAAATACTGTTAGTGTAAATACGCTTGCTGTAAATACGCTACTGTAAGTAAGATTCTGTGTTTTGTGGTGTCCTTAATTAAGATATAATCATATGTATATAATCATATGTATATAATCATAATCATATGTATATAATCATATGTATATAATCATAATCATATGTATATAATCATCTTGAAACAGTCCTTAAGGACTATTATTTTTATTTTATTAATATTATTCTGATTTTATTTTTATATTAAACAAACATTTATAATATAATGAATTCCGAAAATATTAATGTTATTATTTCTGCGATAAAAATATTACAACATAACGGTATAAATATATCTGATAATCTTAATCCTGAAAAAATTCTGTTTGATTTTGAATCATTAGAACAACGGAAATTAGAGAACAGGTACACTTTGCCATCTGATTATAAATTCATGAAGTTTATCCAGCAGGCAATGTTACAGTCGCTAGCAACAGTTACAGATAATCAGGTAAAGCTGTTTGTACCTCTCTCACAAGCTATTGACAAAATTAAGTTAGAATTATCTCATGAATACGAACAGAAAAAGATTATGAACTTTCGTATAAGACAGTTAAGAGAGCATTGTGAAAATGAAAGTGAAGGTGGAGTTAATGTGATAATGGCTAAACAAAATCCCTGGCAAAATTGAAGTATGCAGGTTATTTACTTATAATAATATTTATTTTATTTTATTCTGATAATTACGATTTACCCCAGTAAAAAAAAATTATTCTGATCCGAGTTAGATAGGGATATTTTTTTTTTTTTTTTTTTTTTTTTTTTTTTTTTTTTTTTTTTTTTTTTTTTTTTTTTTTTTTTTTTTTTTGCGATATAACGCTCTATGATCTCACATACAGATTAATACTTAAAACTTCATTCTGCAAATCCAAAATACGTTCTATTTGGTCTGTAAGTTTGAAATGTATCCTTGATAATAACGGATTATGTACACGTAGATAAACGGGGTTAATTGGTTCAGATACAATTAACCACCCGGGTGGCGCTTGAGGACTGAATGAATATAATATATACCCTTGCTCCGCAGTGCCACTGCGGTGGCTAGACTTTGAAAGATCTACTTGATAGCTGCCATCAATTACATCACATACTAGATTGACTGCGATCGTTGATGTTATATTGACAATACCAGGTGAGATATGACGGCCTCCACCGTATGGATCGTTATTATGTTTAAGAATAACCAGTGGTGGGGCTATTTTTATCCACGCTGCAAATATTTTAGGAAAATATTCATCAATGACATCGTTGAGTTGTTTTTTTATTTCAGCGTTATTTAAATCTGGTATTATAAATGTTTGTAAATCTTTTCCTGTTATTTTGTAATGATCAAGAAATAATTGCTTAAGTTTTGGAGATGCGTAAGAATTTCCATCGAGTTTAGTCGCAACGTTTATAATACTTCGATTGGCGATGTATAAATCAAATAAGATCCCATTTAAATGTTTTATTCTTTCGATTATCTGATTTTTTACACCATCGTCATAATGTTGTGATAATGAAATAAATAAACTTCTTAATCATTAAGTGTTTTATCGTATTCAGGCTTAAGAAGATCTAAAAACATTTTAAAATATTCTTCATCAACAATATCTCTAGTAGTCCGCGTCCTGGCGTCTACGATGATAATATTAAATGCTGATCTATTTATCTTGGGAATCCTTTTACCGTCAAAATCAGTAAAGCAGCAAAGTAATAATTGCTGCTTGGATCAAATTTAAATCCCATATAATACCATGGATTTTTATTTCGATATTCTGTATCTTTAATGAATCTCTTTTCGCTTGTTTTAAATTCTTCCCGCGCTGGTTCTGGAATTCCATTTGACTTTTGGTCTGGGGGAGGAACATCAGGCCATCCTAACACTGATCTGATCGAACTTTGATAAATATCTACAACATAATCAGGGGAATTTATTTCAATCGCCGCTGATAATGTTGGTTCGTAAACAGTGATTGCTATTTTGGATTCTTTTCCTGTAATAGATTTAATTCTACGTTGGAACTCATCATTAATCTGTTCTATTTGATAACTGCCCATTGAAATTCCAACAACTTGCCAGTCAGGAGTTCCATCAGGTTCATTCTTATTTGCAAATACAAGTGAATTGTTTGCTGGTAGTCCACCAAACGATTTTGACCTGATATTTGGCCAGCTATTATAAACTCGTAATTGTGCTAATGCTATTTCACTTGCTGAAATTGCAGTTGGAAAGTTAACGCTAAATTCAGGATTGGTCGAACTTAATGATATCATAGTAGTTTTTGACGGCGTTGTATTAGTGACGATCTGTTGTAATAGTTCTAACGCTGACATTATTTAAAATACTTCGTTATTTAATTATTATTTTAATAGAACACAGAGCGTTCTCTCGGGAATTCAATCTTCCACTTTATCACAAGTTACTTTATCACTAGTATCGCTAGCGATTCTAAATGCTTCATTGTAGGTTTTCATTATCGTTGCGAACTCCTCATCAGATATTTTACCATCGCTGAGGTACGCAGAAATATACGATGATAGTTTAGAATAAGATGTTGTTACTGTGTGTAGTTTTATTACATACTCGTGTAATTTGTCATTTGTACATGTAGATATCTTCTTAGCGATAATACTGAGAATGCCTGCGATAATCGTTGAAGTTGAAACGACAATTGTTACAACTGCAGGTGCTGTCATTGTTATTGTTGATAATAATAATCCGATTCCAGCAATAACAGCAGAAACTGAGTAAACAATTATATCAATAACAACCATACGTCTGCGATATTTTTTTACTTTTACTGTATAATCGTCGATGATATTTTTAGTTTGGTTTGACACTCACATACTTGATTGTATCTGTGACGTTGAACGTCGATAAGTGACTCCGTCACTTGATTCATTATACAATGACAACGTCATTTAATTAAGTAATTAAACAGTTTCAGCTACGAATTCCAGACACCACCAGTAACGTCTCGGGGGCATTTCCGTTGATGTCAACGTAAACGTTTCTTTGATGTTCTTGGTTAGCATCACCAGTAGAGGATTATAATGTACATTCGGTGATGATGAAGTGGCCGCAGTAATTTCCAAACCGTACACGGATAGCCCGTATAACCCAGTTACTTCTGCGGTATGTTTGAGAGTGTTATCGCGCGGTGTCCATGTTGATGATCCTGATGCTACTGTGTACACGATATTTTTAATTTGTCCGTGTGGAATTTTAATCAGATTAGTTTTTTGAACAATTTTAGGTATTCCGTTAGTAATGTCGTTGAGTTTTGTATTAATGTCAGCAAGTTTGATATCTACAACCGCTGGACTTCCAAAAAAATCATTAATAGATCTGTTTATGTTTCTACGAAAATTTAAGAACGTTTGTATGTGATTAGTAAAATTAGTATTGAGTGTAGTCATTTCATCATTGATTGTAGCTAACGAAGATGTCATAGGAATTTCCTTATCGTCTACACATTTCTTCGTTGCAGCGTCGAAATCTGATTCTGGTGCTCTAAGATTATTAATACCATTATTATTCATGTTGAGAAATGCACGCATTATACCACCGTTAACTAATACGTACTTAGATTCTTGATCATCGACGTATTTTTTTGTTGCTGCATCTGTATCTGCGGCTGGGTTTCCAAGGTCTATAATTTTATTTTGGTTCATGATAATGTAACCCGTGAATGAATCACCAGCTCGCTTTATAAAATCGTTAACTGATTTACCGGAATCTTGTATTTTAACTTGATCAGCAAAAGTAACGATATTATTAATAACCGCGGTGGGAATTCGTATAAGAACATTTGACAGTTGTATATTACTTGTCTTTAATCGTCCTTGTTTATCCTGAAAAACAACGACTTCATTTTGATCCACACTTGTGATATTTAATAAATCATTGATTTCATTTCTGAGCTGATCAAGAGTTGCATATTTAGATAAATCGACTTGCTGCTGAGTTTTGCGAGAAGATCTTCCATAAATATCTACCATTATATTTACTAATTATCTGTTTAAGTGTGACAACGTAGTATATTCATGCACGACTTTATGAGTTCGTGTTGTTGATTTTGATACAGCATCAAGTACAGCGAGTACTTCTCGACCACATATTGGCGGATCCGTTAATTTTTGTGTTGGTAATGTTGAATACCAGATTTTAGAACGCATCGAATTCTTACTTTGCATAGCAGTACTTACTGTGCTAACATATTTTAAAAATTCTTTTGGTGGTGCCAGTCCATATGAATCAAAATAAATAATTCCACGTGGATCAATTGCATATGCCACCCAATGAGTGCCTGGACCAGAGTTTTTATCGAGATTAATAATACCAGTTTCATGTTGCATTGCAACGGTAGGTAATTGATCACGCATAAAAACTCCTCTAAAGTTTTTTATATTCAGTTGCTTAGCGGCATTAAGTAAATCAAAATTAGACATAGGAAGAATCATCGAATTCGATGACGAAGTCACCGGGGCAGTCTTAGACTTTTTCCGTACCATGAATATGGGGTCCCTGGCAATCTTAGACCGCGACCGTATGCTGGGCCTGATAATCTTAGACGGCCCGGCTGTGGCACGTTTGGTGCTCTTAGACGTCTTCCCTGTTGTTTTGCCCGTGATCTTTTTTTAAAGTTTTCTGCGTGCATAATTCCTTGACCCGTTGCTTTCTTTAACGCCATTCCAGCAGCGGTTCCAACAGCGCCTAATGCAGCTGCTTTTGCAACAGCTGGGGCTGCAGCGGCTATTATTGCTGGTAACGCGGCAAGAAGTGGAAATATGCCACCCGTTTTAACGATGCCTTTAAAGACACTCGCAGAAAGATTACGTTTTATACCTTTATTTAATTTTTTTGCTTCATTGAAATGCCTATGCTGGCGTTCTGATAATGATAGCTTATTCGGACACCTGCGATTTGTTCTCGCTTTAGTGATATTTTTACCGCACAATTATTTTTTGATGATGATTGTAGCTTTTTAATCTGACCAGGAGTCAGACTGACATTAACTAGATATGACATTTATAATTCTTATTAGCGATATAATTACATGTTTTCTACTGGGGCATGAATAACTCTCATTCGTAAAAAACACCTTCAAGTAACATTGATTTATCACTAAGTATGACAGCGACAGCTCTGTAATTACGAACAGCTCCAGCATCTCTGTTTACGCGAGCTCGAAATTGTATGTCAACGACGGACTGTCTGGTTAAATCTAAATGTTCCAGCGAAAAGTAATAAATCGGATGTAATGTTGTAAAATCTAACTGATATTTGTAAACCAGAATCAATATTCTGATCACGCCCCATGAATGTCATTAATCGATGATATGCACGTGCAACATGATTATTTTCAAAATTTAGCAACACTTCTTCAGAAGGTTCTTGATGTCCGTTTATCCTCAAAAAAACCTCAGAAACACCGAGTTGATCAAATATCATTATGCTTAGATTTTGTGACTTTACTCGTGCAGTATCTTGTAATGCAATAAATATATGCGGTGGTGCAGAAACACCTTGCTGTGATGCTATTTGCCAAGTAAATAAACCATTAACATTACTCTGCACAGCATCTGTGGTCATTGTCAACCATGATAACATTGATTTACCACCTTGACTCATAAAAGAAAGTAAATGTTCTTCTTCAGGTATTGTTGGAGTCATTACTGGCATCCACAATGAAAGTGTTGTTAAATTTACTATACCAGCATCAGTACCCGCGGGTCTCCATATTGCATCATCGTCGGTACCTTTTCTTACAAGTACAACTGTATATTTGGCTCCGAAAATGACTTTTCTGACATTTCTGCAAAATCCAAAGATATGTGATAATGGAATCGCACATGAAAATGCTCTCCTTGCACCGCTTAACATTGCTCGACGTGATCTAAATCCTAAGTTGAAAATCTGGATCAACACCATGAACCACCGGATTTACATCAGCATCAGCGGCGCCGGCAAAGTTTCTTGGTCGTCTTATATCATATTGTTGATACTCTGGAAAATTAGAAGTATCTTTTACAAACATCATTGATGGACCAGCTGATCTTGAATAATCATCACTATATCGCGCAAGACCAAGTGTTGTCGTGGCAACATCAACATCATTATAGATTGTTTCAATATTTTTTCCATCAGTCATGTATATGGTGCTTTTGAGTAAAGCCATAACACCGTTATTAACAAAACCAACACTAACATCAGCTGCGTATGGAGTATTATCAGCTCGCAAAATTTCACCTTCAACCCCGATAAATGCTTCAGCGGGTAAGAAATATCTGCTTGTATCCTGAACTTGCAGCTCAGTTTGTCCTCCACGCTGATTTGGATCTCGTGCATCATAAGAATAATATTGATAATCGCGCACAGATTCATCTTTTAAAACTGGCGCGTCCATGTCAAACGCGGGATCAGATATACGTTTGAACATCTTTATTATTATCGTCTTCGTCTAACACTAAGACCGCTTCCTGCTATCAGACTAGCGGTTATATTTTTTTCTTTTTCTAAGCCAACATTAGTGTTGGTAGCCAACTCTGCTAGTTTTTGATTAGCAGCTTGATTTATTATTTTACTGACATTTGCGGGCATCACTTCAGTGCTTGGTAATTTTACTGGTTGAGGTTTTCGTCGTATTGATCGCGATAGTCTATCCTTGATTGCTGAGAATGTTTTGCTAGCAACATCGCCAACAGCGCCAATACCTTTTTCACGAACAACATCAATAGCTTTCATTCCTAGTTGCTTTGCAAGCGGTATTGCTTTTGGGGCTATCCTTCTAAATAGACCTTGAAAAACATCACCTAGTCCATCTCCGTAGGTCGTTTTGTATACTGGTAATCATGAATTTATTACCCTGACCATGGTTAGTCTATGAGTATTATGTATGATCATATTATTATTAAGTGATTTTATCACTAATTGCATCTAATTACATGCTTAGTCACTATGATAATCGTCACTAATTTCATTAATGAGAGACCGATAAACACCAATATCCATAACACCACCTGTAAATAATCGTTGACAAATATCAGCTGCTTCATTAATGATTTCTGGGGAATTATTGCCAGCTCGTTTTCCTCCAATGAGAATTTCTAGTCGATGAACATCAGCAAGGACGTTATTGGGACAAGTAATAAAGCCACTTCCTAAACCACTTCCAGTTGCGCCAGGATCTTGATATTCTTCCTCTGTTATTTTGACTGGTTGTCGTTGTCGTGGTGATTGAAATCGTTTCATCATTTCTTGAAATTGTTGCGATAATGATTGTTCTCGTTGTTGTTGTGGTGATGGTAATTCAGATTGTCGTTGTGGTGATGGTAATTCAAATTGTCGTTGTGGTGATGGTAATTCAAATTGTTTAGCTTTTTTCATATGCTCAAACACAATCTCATCAAATCTATTAAAACTTCTAGTATCTTCATTAGATCTGATTTCCGGAGTATCAGTAGCGATGCGATATACATCCTTAATCCAACTGGCAGAGCTTAGAGATTTAACATATTCTGGTTTTACATATTTTTGTCTTTCATAATATCCATACGCGGCAATATCAAGTAATTGCTTTGGGTCCTTGATAGCAGCAATACCTTCAGGTGTAACTTTATCTATTATCTTAATTCTGGTTCTTGGTGCTTTAGGTTGTGGTTGTGGTTGAGCCCCAGGTTGAGCTGCTTGAATACGGCCAGCAATATCAACAGGTAATGTTTCAAGAGCTCTTTGTGTTCCCTCAGTTGCTGTAACAATTTCCTTTGTTGGTTCGACAATCGGTTTAAATAATTGTTCTGCACCTTCTGCAAATTCCACCTGAGACTCCTGACGAGCTTGTAGTTGTTGTTTAACTAAATCACGGACGGGTAAATATTTTTTGATTGCATCTAGTCACTCTCAAGCTAATCTAGCTGAGTGTGGTTCTCCAATCATTATTGATAATATTTATAATGGCTGTTTAATTTACAGCAGCAGAGGGGGTGAACGACCAACGTTGAGTGATCGGCGAGTAAACGAAACACACCATAAAAAAACCCAAAGAGTCAGAGATAAAGTAACGAGATAAGCTAACCCAATTAGAGAAATCTCATGGTCAGTTAGAGGTTGTGGTTTAACGTTATTGACCTTAAGATTTCCTTTTCGTAGGAAGGCTTATTTTTCATAAATAAGGTCTCGAACAAAAATGGTCTGTTCACCCCTCTGCTGCTTGAAATCTAAATACCCAACATATGAAATGGAACTTTCAAGATATATTCTTTGAACCAATACGAAAATTAGGAATTCTCGACGTATGACATTAAAATTTCAACCACCGCCGTGTAATTTAAACGACACAATCTAAAACCTCGACATAGAAAATATAACTTTCAACCACTACTGTTAAATCAATAGATACAATTTAAAATCTCGACCTAGAAAAATGGAACTTTAAGGACAACCATTTTTTTATACAACACGTGAAATTGGAATTCTGGACATATGACATTAAAATTTCAATGGCAACGTTCTGATTGGACCAGCCTTTGTCCGCTACGGCGCCTCTCGAATGGTTTATATTCCGGTCTGGATCATCAAGTACATATATCTGTTTCGAATACTCTCTATTCTGCTTTAAATCGTCAAGTACAAATCTGTTTCGAAGTCTCTTTTCTGCTTTGGATCGTCAAGTGCATGGACCTGCCCAGAAAAGTCTCCTGTCCGCTTTGGATCGTCAAGTCTATCTATCTATCTCTCTCTCTCTCTCTCTCTCTCTCTCTCTCTCTCTAACTGTGGATCGTAAAACACTTTTCTCTGTCCCAGTACTGTGTAAAACGAAACTCTTCAAATACACTGCAACACATTAAAGTGACCTTCTTCGCCAAAATGTATTTCTGATTACACAATAGCCTTAAATTGAAGTGCCCCGTTACGTCTTGTCCACTTTGAAACGCTTCTTCCGGAATATTTATTGTTCTTTATTTTTTTTTTAATTATTTTTTTTTTCCCCATAGGAATGAATAAAATTTCTCAATTGGCGGTAATCCGGTTTCCCGACTTATGAAAACAATCGATGTACTCTCGAAAATACATTTCCTTCCTCCGATACTTTTTCAATCTTTTGATTTATTTTGCATGTTACATAAAACTTTTCATTATGATAACTTGTTGATAGTACTTCAAGGGAGGAATTAAAGAATCTCAAGCTGTCTAAAATTCCAATGTTATTCTGTTTCCATGTACTGCAGACACAATTTTAATCAAGGAAATGTTGGTGTCATGTGAGTATCTTATTATGCTAAAATCCTCATCAGGAAAGGCTTAGGTGAAGTTTGGGTTCGTGAACTTTGTGTGTGTGTGTGTGTGTGTGTGTGTGTGTGTGTGTGTGTGATTTTGATTTTAACGTAGCTCTAAAAAAATTTTCAGTCATATCGCTATGATGTCTGCAGTGTGGCAGTTTATAATGATGTCTAGCACTGGGGCATCATGCCGCAGACATGTGTCATGATGTCCCACCCAGTCACATTATCCTGACACCAGGCCGACCAGTCCTAACACTAACTTCTTAATGCTGAGCGCCTAGCGAGGCAGCTGTTAGTACCATTTTTATAAGTCTTGGTATGACTCGGCCGGGGATCTATCCCACGACCTCCCGCATCCGAGGCGGACGCTCTAACCACTAAGCCACCGGAGCGGTCGTTCATGAACTGACTGATCGTATTTTTATAAGGTTGTAAAAAACATGGTGATAAGCTTTTTGTTGATGTGTTTAACCTTTATAATGTCTACTCTTAAAACAAAATTCTGTTTTAGTTTCGGAACATTAATATGACTTTTAGACTAGGCTATATCCATATGGTAGACATCTTGAATTATGGCGCTGACCAAATCAGGGAACACAGAAGATACCATGTTAAAAAGACCGTTGCATCGTCTATATAATCTCATTATTGCAGCAGCCTTGGATTTAAAAAATGCATGCAGTACCTTGATTGTTAATTCAGCTGAATATATTGTAACCCGATATCATCAGGTTATTAAGAATGTTTGTTAGATCTCATGTCCAGTTCAGATAAACATATAGGCCCACGTATTAAAATTCCCATATATTGGCCACAATGCAAAATTCGGATAGCCCTCACCCCAATACCGGCCCCAAATGTTAAATTCTCATTTACCCCATACCGTCCCAAGATGTAAAATTCCCATACCATTCCCTCCCCCCAGCCCGCAGCCCCCACCCCAGTGCTCGGTGTTAAACTTGAGGACATTTTAACGTTAAATTTCTTTAGACCTTCATACCAGCCCAATCCAAGACGATCAGAGAGTGGATTTTTCATGGCCCCCCAATACTAACCCAAAGAAGCTAAAACTCGTTTGCTTCTGTTACATTATATTAACTATATTCATTACATTTAATAAATGTTCTTGAAATTAAGATAATATAAATTAATATATTTTATTTATGTTAAATAATTTCAACAAAATTATATTTTCAATATTTGGTTTTACATTACTACAGTATTCGCCCACCCTCCATCCTAGTCCGATAAATCAGCACCACCACCACCCCATCCCCCCACCCAAAAAAATCTGTGTTGATACCGATGACGATATGCAGGTCTGATGTCACCTGTTTATTAAAATGTATAATTTTGCTGCATGAAAATCTTTCCGAAACACACCTGCGTACAGTTTAAACACGTACTGGTATACTATATTTGGTAATAGCCATATCTAGCACAAAATTCAAAAATGGCCACAGGACAGAGGGTGGTGTTTTTCCACGTGGATTTGCATTTCGCCAAACATAGGGTTTGATCCGGAAATAGTATGTACATATCGCCAAAAGAACCCTTGAGCCGATGGAAGCACAACAGCTGTGAAATACAGCGTTAAGTGTATAAAATGTACACCGATGTGTGCAGACAAAAGTGGCAACAGATTCGTGCAGGTTTTAATGAATATCAGCCCCTAAGTCGCCAGTCAATATTATAAGTGAGGGATTGATTTATTGGCCTACCTCCATCCCTACAATCGGCAGTTTGTACCCCCCTTGTGATCTAAAGAACAAAAAAAACCCATCAGGGATAAAAAAAAATTTAAATTCCACGAAGTTTAGTAATTTAATTCATTAAGTTATAGTTTCTAACCTGATTGTAGACAGGGCGTCCCTAACACTGTCGTCTTGTTCAAGTTTTAAACCAAACGAATTTTTCTGTGTAAGCAATGATCCTACTCACTGACCGTTTTCAGTTCCTGGAAAAGTCTACTTTAGGCGAAGGGTGAGGTTCCTAGAACGTCACACACATAGAAGGTAAACACATTGTCGTCTGTATCCACTATTTGCAATGTCTAATTTTACTATTTCTACGAAACATTTAACAAATTAAATAGGGCACGCTACTTAATACTGGTGTCCAAGAGACGTGGCTTTCAAAATAACGGAATTAATGGGAGGCTATCGAAGACGATGAACTGCATCACTCCTGTTGTCTGACAAAACACTTAGCCATACAAAAATGGACGTTGTGTTTGTAATTGAATTCACTTCAGTTTGAAATACAAACAGTATGTCAGTTTTGGGGATCCACTGGTGACAATCGGATTAGAAACTATAAATTAATTATTGAAATGACTAAATTTTGTGCAGTTTTTTTATATCAATGAAGCTTTTCATTTTTAAAATGAGGGGTACGAACTGCCGCTGGTAACGGGGTTGGCAGGCAAATACTATAGGAGTTATGTTCTGTTAAATAGCTTGTCATGTAAAATATGCCGTCATCAAAAATGACGTCAATTAAATTATTCGAGAAAATATTAAATGAAAAACAATGAAAGATGTTATAGATTTTTTCTTAAGTTATTTTACTTAAAAAAATACATTAATTTATATTATCTTTATCATTAAAATAATAATAATTGAAAATGATCCATTTACTTTATTAAATATGAACATAATGTAGCAACAAAAATATCACCTTCATGAAATGAACTATTGTTTAGTTCCAGTCGGTTTCTACTTTTATCTATCTGATTTCACTTTTAAAATGCAATCTGTTAAGGAAAATCTTAATGCATGAATTTATTGTTGTTAACAATAATTCAAATAGGGCCATTATCATGGAAGCTGCGCTTTCTGTCGACACTTTTGTTCTATGTGCAGTGATGAATAATTCAAACATAATAAACGAAAACGTGAAGACATAAAGTGGCCAGATAATTTCAATTGACATGATTAAACGGATCGAATGCCCGTACATTTATGGACCAACCCAGGTCGGTTAAAGATAAAATGCCCAGATAAACCGTTGGAATAAGGCTAATGCACACCTTTTATGCGATATAAATTGTTTTCAATTCACCTAATGCAAATGTGGAGCGTCCTAGTAGTTACAACTTGGAAAAGTATGGTCGTTAGTTTGGTAAGAGTCTAATGATTATATATATTCGAGAATTATAGAAACCATTTAAGACGAATATGATATTTTGATTATATTTATGAAAATATGCAGAATTAAGAAGGATTAGCTATTTTTACTGCTGATCTGGAAAACAAGAATAGCAAAACACTACAGAAAAAAGCTTGAGCTGTCATTCGGATAACTTCGGTTGTTTAAAAAAAACAAGGATTGATTGAGAGGTTAAATTTTTCAAACTATTTTTCTTTTCTTCGTAACCTGACGGTCAATCCTTCAGTTCTTCCAGTATTTTCAGACTACCTCGGCTATTTATGCGATAGAAAAATATACCTTGGATGTCGACTCATTAATTTACGGAAAAAATCATGCATTGTTTGCTCGCCCGATTTAAAAAAATCTGGATTGATCGCAGGATTGACCGGGAAGTTATAAATTTAAAAAATGGTTAGATGAATTTGCAAACTTCTCTGTGCATTGATGGCTATAAAAACGCCGCGTTGGATAGTAGGTAATTGGGTGATAGATAGTAAATGTGGGGTATTGAATAGTAATTTGTGTTACCGGGTAGTAGTTAACTCAGATTTCATCAGTACAAACGACATGTTGGATAGTGGATGCGGGGTATTAGATAGCAGGTGTTGAATAGTTAATCACTGTGTGTAAGATAGTAGATACGTGGGTATTAGTCACTAGTAGAAGCATAGTCGATAGTAAATGTGGGGTGTTGGACAGTAGATAACTGGGTGAATGATAGCAAATTTGTTTGGCGGGTTGGGGGGTTGTTTTAATATTAAATTATTGGATATTGGTATTTTGGATATAGTAGTGTTCTACGGCGCATAAGTACAAAAGTGGCTAAGTAATGCCAAATAAAGGTTAAGTTTCAAAAATGCGATGATGAATTGTATGAATATTTAGAAAGATAAAC
>JAECUM010067524.1:0-20390 GCA_016617855.1 Megalonaias nervosa
AGAAAAAAACATACAGGCATTAAATTAAAAAAATAATAGACAAATAACTGAAAAAGGAGAGATTATGAATATAGTGAAAGAATATTATAGCGAACTTTATAAAACACAAAAAATAAATAAGGAAGAAATAGAGGAATATCTAAAAGATGCTAAATGTGAGAAAATTACAGTAGTAAGATATAAGGCCGATTCTAGCGCAAGACCTCTCTCCACCCCCTCCCCACTCTCAGAACAAATACAAATTACTTTCTCAGAGACCCTAAAACTCCCACCCCAAACGATTTTTTTTATTTTTTCTCAAAACCAAGAGGCCGATTCTAGCGCAGATATAATCCTATAACTACTTGTGTACATGTAACAGCTGTCGCCTCCAAACCCTTGATGTACGCAGTATAAAAAATCAATATCTCCATATCAACCAAAGCTAGGTAATGTTTTAGTGATTACTGCAGCGTCACGTGATGTATCAGAACATTCCAGAGAACGCCCACTCAGCATTCCAGAAGTATTCGCGCAGGTATATAAGGCGGCCAAATTTTCTCAGTCACTGCGTGCTGTACTTTCAAGAGGACGTCTTTACCAGGCCAGATCAGGTAAGTGATATTATTTTATTGTTTAGATAATATTTCATACCCTCTCATTATCATACTTTTTTTGATAATCTTTTTCATACCTACTAACTCTCATTGGTAGAATATCTGTTAACATACTGTCAATAGTACGAAACTCGCGTATTAAATCGTCCATATCATATTGTATACCACGCAAATAAGATCGTATCTGATCAAGTAATTTTTTATAGGTGATACTAGCCGTTTGGCAACTATATTTTTTAGTCGCGAGTCGAGGTTCTATCTTTTTACACGCAGTTGTAAGAGAAACACCAATGCCCGATATTATTAGCAAAAACGGGTTTAATGATGCACCACTTGAAATTATACCAGATCCGGTCAATAACAGCGGTAAATATGATATTACTCGAAGTATTTTGGTATAATATTTATAACATTTTTTCACGCACCAAAGTTTTTTATGATAAAATTTGTAATATTGCATTAGCGCATCAACATCTTGTTTTGGAATTTCTTTTGAAATGTGATTGAAATCAAATATGTATTTTTTTATTATATAATATTAGTTTACAACAATGCTGGTTTGATTAAGTAATTATTTGTGGTGTTTCAGCTACAAATTCCAAACACCACCAGTAAGACGTTGCGGTTATTGTTTGATCATCTGCTTCCAGTAAAAATATTTCTTCAGCATCTTTATTTAACACTATAGATACAACTCCAGAAAAAAGCATCTGTTGAATGACGCCACGGAAATGTTGTAGTATAAATTTTAAACTTTGCAGAGCTAAAGATAGATAGTCTATAAACACCAGTAACTTCTGCGGTATATTTGATAGTGTTATTTTTCTGTGACCATGTTGTTAATCCTGATGCTACTGTGTACACGATATTTTTAATTTGTCTGTGTGGAATTTTAATCAGATTAGTTTTTTGAACAATATTAGGTATTCCACTGACAATGTCGTTGAGTTTCGTGTTAATGTCGGCTAGTTTTATTTCAACGGCTGGTTGTTCCCCAAAAAATTCTTTAAAGGGTTTGTTTATGTTTCTACGAAAATTTAAGAACGTTTCTAAATGTTTAGAAAAAGTAGCACTAAGTGTAGTCATTTCATCACCGATTGTTTTTAACGAAGTTGAAATAGGAATTTCCTTATCATCAACATACTTTTTCGTTGCAGCATCAAAATCATATTCCGGTGTTCTAAGATTATTAATACCGTTGTTATTCATGTTGAGAAATGCACGCATTATACCACCGTTGGCCAATACGTATTTAGATTCTTGATCATCGACATATTTTTTGTTGCGGCGTCTGTATCTGCGGCTGGGTTTCCAAGGTCTATAATTTTATTTTGATTCATAATAATGTCATCCGTGAATGAATCACCAGCTTTTTTGACATAATCGTTAATCGAGTTACCAGAATCTTGTATCTTACCTTGATTAGTAAAAGTAACAATATTATTAACAACCGCGGTGGGAATTCGCACAAGTACATTTGACAGTTGTACATTACTCGTCTTTAATCGTCCTTGTTTATCCTGGAAAATAACAACTTCATTTTGATCCACACTTGTGAGATTTAATAAATTATCGATTTCATTTCTTAGCTGATCAAGAGTTGCGTACTTAGATAAATCACCTTGATAACCTTCAGTCAATAAATCTCCTGTTAATGTTCCAAATTTTGTATAGTAGCTCATTATTTATTGTCTTACATAAAATTATATAACAACGATGGCGTCGATATTAAACTTTGATACCGAGCGGTTGGTGAAACATAAACATAACAATGAACTTCCAGATTGTCATTATCTTATTGTTGGGCGAACTGGATCGGGAAAAACAAATTTGCTTATGAACTTACTTCTCGGCAATAATTTTAACTACGATCGAGTTTATATTTATACAATTAATCCACAGCAAGATAAGTACGAGCTACTAAGCGAATATAATGACAAACTTCGTGATGATCTTGAGGCTGGTGAAGATTTTTTTATAATCAGACAGCCAGAAGATCTTATTCCAGTTAATCAACTTGATGCATCTGAACATAAGATAGTAGTTTTTGACGATATTCCGCTAAATAATACGGAGATGAACAAAATAAAATCATATTTTTCACTATCGCGAAATAAAAAGTGTAATTCTATTTATTTAGCTCAAGGTTTTTATAATGTTGACAGATTTATTAGGCGAAATACCGGTTGTTTTATATTATTTCCAGGATTGGACAATGTTGACGTCAGAAATATTGCGAACGAACAATGCGGTGACGTAACAAAAGATAAATTTATCGAACTTTATCATAAAGCTACAAAAGATAAATATAACTTCTTCTTATTTGATAAACTTACACATGATCCAACTAAAATGTTTCGCTGTTGTATTAACACTTACTTACAGTAAGGCGTTTCAATTTTATAAAATTTATATATAATAATTATGGACAAACGAGCAAAATATAGAAAACATATAGAAGATCTAAAAACACTTGCTCAATCTCAAGCAGCATTTAAGCAAAAAGTACAGCAAGCACGACGTGGACAAGTAGCTGCTGCAGAAGCTGCAGTCACTGCTCTCAAACCAGTTACTGAAGCATTACTTGGTAAGCAACCAGAAACTAAACCGCTAACAGAAGAAGAACTTAAACGACTTCAAGAAAAAGGTTTGATTGGACTAGTTAAAGAACAAGAAGAAGAAGCTTCTGCAAAAATTATTAGAAGATCTGATGAAGAAAAAAGAAAATTGGTTAATATTCTTACAGCAAATATTCCTGATCCTATCGCTAGACAAACTGAAATAAACCGGTTGATCAATAATCCAGTTTTACTTGAAAGAAGATTATCAGAATTAACTTCACATGAAATTAGAAATATTTTAAGTGAAATATCAGAAAAAATAGAAGATATTGAAAAAGAGCAAGAACGAGTTGGCGAGCTAACAATAAAGTAAATGGAAGTTGGAGAGCAAAGACAATTTTTTAGAAAAAAAGCGAATGATGAGATAACAAATAACGAATATGATGATTTTTTAAGAGCTAATGATATAACTAATATTAATGAACTAAAAGACTGGGAAAATGATAGATACGACGGACGTATTACTAAATTAAATGAAATGATAGATGATGGTAAAAATGCTGACGATGAATTAAATACAGCCATAACAAAAGACGATATGACTCCAATCTTTGATAGAATTAGGAAGGGTGTTATAGCTTATACCTTCCACAAAACAATGATTGATAACAGAGAAAAAGGTTTTGGTAGGGGGTGGAATTTCAATAGAAAATTTCATAAAGTAACCGATAAAAATCGTATAAAAAAATATAGAGAAACTGTAAGAGTAAGAACTGGAGAAGGCGTAAAAATATTTACATCAAATGTTGAAATAATAGGCAGATTAATGTTATTAATATCATCAAAAGAAGCTGGTAACGTTAGTGCTGAAATAGATAATGAAATTGTTGACATACTTGATTATCTAAGATCAAAAAATTTATTAGCATCTGACGAATATGAAACTTTACACCGCGATTTAATTTTATAAAATGATTTAATATAAAAAATGTCAACAACACTATTGTTCGACTCGAGTCAAACGACAGAAAATAGCACAAACTTTTCAGTAAATTACAATCCGCCAATACAACTAGATCCTGCTAAACAATATGAGATTGGATTAATTTCCTGCACTTGTTGGAATGCCATGGCTAACGTGAAAACTGATGTTAATGATGAAATTTCATTTACTCCGGTTACAGCATCTCCAATATCTATAACAAGAAGATTAAAAATTCCACAAGGAGCTTATAACATTTCTGATCTAAACAGGGTTATAAAAGAAATAATAACAAAAGCTGGTGGTGTGGCTGATAATTTCGAGTTGGCAGCGAATTATAACACGTTACGAGCTAGGATAACACTGAGAAATATGACTATCGGTTTTGAACCAAGAGAAAGAAGTATTGCACAACTGATAGGATTCACTGGTAAAGTTTATAGTGCTCTTGATCAGGCTATTACATATGACGGTGAACTGCCAGTAAATATAACAGAAGTAAACACAATACTTGTCAATTGTTCTATTGCATCTGGATCTCACACATCAAAAGGCAGTAAGGGACAAACAATTTACAGTTTCTCACCAGAAGTTCCGCCAGGATCTCTTATGCAAATTAATCCGAGGCATATTATCTATTATCCGTTGATTGTTGAGAATCAAATCACAAGCATCACAATGCAATTAACAGATCAATCGGGGAGACAAATAGACATGAACAACGAAATTGTTACATATTATTTACACTTACGAGTACAATAACAAAGTTATTGCGACTTCGTGATTGACAATAAAAATTATACAACCTCAAATATAATGAAACAGAGAAAAAAAATTTATCGAAGAAAAATAGTAGGAGGATTTTTTGGAAGTATATTTACTAAAGTTATTGAAAATGTTCCGGGAATTGCTCGTAAAGTTGCACCAATTGCACTTGACGCAGGTAAAGCTTTTGCAACTGGGGCTGCATCTGCCGCTGGAACTGCGGTGGGACAAAAAATAGCTGATAAAATAAAAGGAGATCCACCGTCTGCATCTGATATAAAACAAGCTATTTCAGAAATCGCTCCAACGAAAGAAACTAAACGAGCTATGATAACAACAACGAAAAAACTTTTATCACCGAAAGGCGAGCAGATTATACAAAAATTAATATCTAAAGTAACGGCGCCGCAATAAAATTTTATATAATCTAATAAATAAAAAATGTCTGTTAAAAATTATCTCGATTTAGCAGAAACTTATGACACCGATGACACTGTAACAGAATTTGAGTATGTTGAGTATCTCGATGAAAATTCTAATGAACCAAATAAAACTGGTATTAGAACATTTAATACTCGAGACGAAGATGTATTTCTACTGCCACATAAGGCAATGTTAGAAGTTCGCGGTCAGATTATGACAGTAGCTAATCCACCTGTTGCAATTGCAGCTGGAACAGAAGTAGCTCTTATAAATAACGGCTGGTGTTTATTCAAAAGTGCTAGATATCAACTAGCTAATCAAACTGTAGAAGATATTTCAAGTCACTTACAAGTTGCAAGTACAATCTTAAATATTATTTCGTTTTCCGATGATTACTCGAGATCAACTGCAACAAACATGATGTGGTTTAAAGATACTGGACGTGGTGTAGCAGAATCAACCGAACTTTTGTCGAAAGGTGTTTTATTGCACGGAGCTGATGCCGCTGCAGATCTTGTAATTGTAAGAGCTTTTCTTATTGTTAATGCAGCCGCACTAGGTATAGCCGCACCAGCTGCAGAAGCTAATGTAGATGTTGTAAGAGTCTCACTTACTGCAGCTTGTAACAATATTGGAGTAACTCCACCAGCTGCAGGTGCGACCGCTGTCGTAATGTTAGATTTAATCAACAACACAATTGACGTAAAAAATCCACGTTATAATGAAGGTTTTGCTAGGCGAAGAGCACTTACAGCAGGATCACGTCAAATTACAATGATGCTGCCATTAAGTATGATTTTTGGCTTTTGTCGTGATTATGATAAAGTATTTCGTGGAGTTAAACATACACTTATTTTAGATCCGGCAGAACAAAACGACTGTCTGTTTAGGTCAGGTGGAGCTGATGTACAGTTTATCATAAACAAACTTGCGCTGTGGATGCCGCGTATAACTCCGTCGATCACAAAAGCGGCAGAACTAAATAGTATGCTTGAGAAACATACAAACAAAATTTATTTTCAGCAGCATAAAATATATCAAACAGCAGTTCCAAATACTACCGACTACACATGACGAGTTACAACAACATCAAGCGAACAACTGCCGAGACAATTGTTTGTCGTATTTCAACGGCAAGCGCAACGTGGTAGCCAAGAACAAAATAATGCGATATTTGATAACGCTAATATTAGACGAATATATGCTAGACTAAATTCGAAGCAGTATCCAGAACGAGCGATAGAATGCAATTTTACAGATGACGCTAATAAAAATGTTACTCGACCGTACATGTATTTACTCGACGCAGTACAAAAATATCAAGATGTTGAAGATGGATCTCAAATATCAGTAGAGGAATTTCGTACACTTTATCCAATATTTTATTTTGATGTTAGCAAACATGGCGAGAGATTAGTTGATTCAACAGCTGATATTGAAATTACTTGGACACTCGAACTTCCAGCAGTTCCAGTGCCGTTATACGTATATGCATTAGTGATAAGCAACAGATTTGTTACGATAGATTCCGTTGGAGGTAAAATGACAGTCCAAGTTTAATCTGCAATCGTTATATAAGATGACAAAATATATTGTAAAAGAAATATATTTGACTGATGGTCAAGTTAAAAAATTAGCAGCTGCTGTTGCAAAGCAGAGACAGGTATCATTAAAGGTTAATCCTGGCTCTCAAACGGGTACCTTAACAAAATTAATGTTAACCAAAAATCAAGCAAATAAATATGATCGCAAAAAACCTTTTGTTTTAAATTTAAGTGCCGCACAAATAACAGCGATGTCCCACCGCATTGTGGTGGAAGGTGGTTTCTTTGGTCCAGCACTATCTGTAATGGCCAGCACGTTATTACCTAAAATTTTGCCGGCGTTAGGTACATTAGGGCTTGCAGCAGCGTCAGGGGCAGTGTCTGGCGCAGCGGAAAAAGCGGTTAAAGGTCGTGGAATCAAACAAATCTCTCAGCGGTGATAAAGTCACTCAGTTTTATGTAACAATAATAAAATAATGCCACAAAGAAAAACAAAATCGTTGAAAAAAAAGAAAACGAAAAAACGAAATCGAACAAAACAAGGAGGAATTATTCCTTTCGCTCCACTTTTGGCGGGACTAGCGGGAAGTCTACTGCCAAATCTTCTAGGAATCTGACGAGGACTAACATTGCCGGGAACACGGCCACCCCGCTAAGTAAATTTAATATACTTGATAAGTTAAAATCAGTTCCTAGATTTCACGGAGTTTATTCTAAAGATGAACTCGACACCGAAGGTGTCAGCGCTGTACCGTCGCTGGGTTCATGCGTGATAAATATACAAGATTTCAATGACGGATCCGGCACACATTGGGTAGCAGTTTATAATAACAATTATTTTGACTCGTTTGGACTTCCTCCGAGCGATGTAGTAAAAAAATATATAAACAAAAAATATAAAATAATATATTATTCGTCCAATCAACTTCAACCTGTTGGAACTTCTGCTTGCGGATATTATTGTATAATGTTCATTAAACAGATGTCAAAAGATCCTAATTTTTTAAAGTTTATTTTGCAGTTTGATAAGCAACCTTCTCACGCTAATGATGAGATTGCAATTAATTTTTGTAAAGCTATCTAAAGCTTGCAATAAATTTTATCTAATCTTACAAATATATAATGTCAACATATTGTCTCAAATGTAAAACTAAAACAGAAAATAAGGATGAGACGACGGAAAAAAACAAAAAATAATAGAATGATGCTAAAAAGTATTTGTGCAATCTGTGGAAAAAGAAAAAGTATGTTTTTAAAGAAAACGTCTGGAGCTGGTTGCCCTCCTCCCCCTGACAAAGTCAGGGAGATTATTTTAGTAGATGACTAAAAATATAGAATGATATGCAAGTGCGATTCTGACAGAGATTTATGTCTCGAGCAAAATAAAATTGTCACATACTGTCAACGTTGTAACAACAGAGAAATAATTGGAACAGGTATAGATATACATAAATTTATTGGCAAATTACCAAAACCAAAAGGAGGTTGGACATTGCCAGGCCATAAATACACTGGACCTTATAATCCTCTTGATAAACAACTAGATGAAAATGATAATCCGCTGCCAGGACAGGAGCCTTATAATCAAGTTGATGCAATAGCAATGCGTCACGATATCTGTTACCGTGATCATGAAAACTCAAAATCGGATTGTGATAAAGTAATGTTGGACGAACTTCGTGATATGGAGCCGACAAATATGCGAGAACGTTTTGATAGAAGATTTGTTCAGGGAATGATTGGAGCAAAATATAAATTAGGACTCGGAAAGGAATTGTATGACGATCTCGCAGCCGAACTACACAAACCTAAAAAAAAAAGTTCGCGCGACGTAAAGTTGTCGCAAATGCCGTTGATGATATCTGGGCGATAGATTTGGTTGATGTGTCAAATCTAGCAGAATTTAACGATAATAAGAAATACTTGTTTAATGTCATAGATATTTTTAGTAAATACGCGTTTAGTGTACCTGTTTCGGATAAGACAGGAACGTCGATAACTGATGCGTTAAAACAAATAATAACAAGTACAGAAAGAAAACCAAATAAAATCTGGACCGATCACGGAGCAGAATTTTTTAATAAAAAGTTTGAGCAGTTTCTAGAACAAAATAACATTAAAAAATATGTTACAGGAAACGAGGGTAAAAGTGTCGTAGTAGAGCGATTTAATCGCACTCTAAACGAAAAAATACATAAATATTTGACAGCTAAAAATACTAATAAATATATTGACAATTTACAAAACATAGTTGACAAGTACAATAACACGAAACATCGAGCCACTAAACTATCGCCAAACGACGCAATTAAAAATCCGATTCTTGCAAATGAAAACATGTATCGCAGACATAAATTTGAGGTAGGTGATCGGGTTCGGATTTCTTTGACTAAAAAAACATTTGAAAAAGGATTTACTCCAAACTGGACTGAAGAAGTGTTTGTAGTTGATAAAGTACTTTTAACAATACCTGTAACATACGCGCTAAAAGATCTGGCAGGGGAACCGATCATTGGTAGTTTTTATGAACAAGAACTTCAGAAAACTGAGCAAGATGTTTTCGTTATCGAAAAAGTGATTAGGAGAAAAGGCGATAAAAGTTTAGTTAAGTGGCGTGGGTATAGTGATAAATTTAATAGCTGGGTACCAACTAAGTCAATCCAATAACGTTATTATAAATTTGTTCGTATTTCACAAGCACAGATTTACATTTGATAGTTTTACATAACGAAATTAAATGTAATTTTCTTTCATTATCGACTGGCATTAAATTAAATATCTTAGCGAAAATAAAATCGTATTTTATGCTCCTTTGCTGGCCAGTTATTTTTAGATTTAAAAACGGCCTGATAAGCTGCCAAAATATCTGTTGTTCGGCAACAGTAAAATTAAATTTTATTATTTTTTTGGCAATATGATACTTAACATTATATCGTCCAGTTGTTGGTCTGCTGTAATTTGTTCTGTCAACGATGGTGACTATTTCATCATCATCATCATTATTATTGTATAAAATATCATCTTCGCTATAGCTAGAAGATTTGTCTATTATATCGCTAGTGATTTTAACATTGTCTGCGACTTTATCGCCAGCGACTTTAACATTGTCTGCGATTGTATCTTCCGCATATATTTCAGCAAGTCGTTTCATCAAGTTCATATTATAATATACTTTTATCTAATTTATTGTTATAAGATATGACTGACGAGGTAAAATATCATCAAAAGGTTAATATATTAAATTACAAGGAACTAGCCGAAGCGGTAAGAAAATGTCTGTCGGGTTATAGTGCATATTTCGTTGACGTTATTGTTACGCAAGGTGATTCTCATAAAATATTACTAACAGCAGCAGAAAAAATAAACTTAATGAAAATGCTTTTATAACATTAAAATTTGATCGCGATGATATTATGGCATTTGCACATAGCTGTCTTACTAAGACAGAATTACGAAATATTATTAATCATATCTAAAAACAATCCTGGCATCGTATTCACTTGAAAAAGCTGATCCTGTTATTCTATCGGCAACAAATTTTACTGCCCTAGGATTTATCTTATAGTGTTTTGCCGCAGCTGAAATCGATTTAAATTTGATCTCCTCATCTGTTTCGAGGTTTAACGAAACAACAGGTTTTGCCGGATATCTAAAATTAATACCGCCACCTTGTCCTTTTCTCACATTTTCCTGCTGGGTAACTATTTCCAAATTTTCTATTCTATTATCAGTTTTTACGTTATTGATATGATTAATCACAAGACCATCGGGTATAGGTCCGTTAAACGTCTCATAAAAAAAACGATGACTAAGATAACTAACTTGATCGGTTAGTGTTCCTCTGACACCTACTATGAGATACCTCGTATTATTCATGGTACCAACAACATTTTTAGTTTTTCTATTTCTAATAATACCGCGATCGTTAGCCTTGTATAAATCAAAGGCCGGGTGCGGCTGAAACTCGTTTTGTAAAGATAAGTTTTCGATATTGTCATCAGTAATCGAGCCATTTACTCTATAGACTCTTTGTCCTTCTGGAATATCATCGCAGAACAAAGTATAAATAAAATCTTTTCTAAACATTTCCGTTCTCTCAGCATTATCTCCCTTTACACTAATCTTATAACCCGCTGGTGTTGGTTTTCCTATAGATTTTCCAGATTTTATGTTAATAACCGAACCAAGTGCATTTCCAGCGTAAAAGTTATACTTCGGATGAACATGATATTCTTCTTGCTCCTCTGCTATCAGTCGAATATATCTCAGATTTTGTGTCATTATACTATAAGGATTTTATATCTCTAATTGTTTGTTCAGCTGGCGTGCAGTGAGTTATCGATTGAACAATCAATTAAACATAATATTACACTATAGTATAGCAATGCTGAAATTGCGAGATATAGCCAAGAAGAGTCTTATGGGAGAACCTGAAAAAATAGCGACTGCCTTTACAGGATTCGACAACAGTTATCGGTTTGATAAACAAATCGTACTGGTAAATTTGACTGCAACAAATCTCTACCACCTGCTACAACCAACTGTAAAACGTGAGCTTGAAAAACACAAGGGTCTAAGACTATTAGTGCAATATCATATCATATTCTCAAAGCTACTTGTGGCGGAAAAATCGACTGACAAGGAAATTGCAGACCCTTACATTAACGCAAAATCAAGGCGTGTTTTGCTTGGGACTGATCTTTTATCACTATCTGATGAAATACACCAAGAAATCTGGAAAAAGATAGAGGGATTTAGCGAATCTGGTTCGGGTTGGAAGTTTGAAACGATCAAAGAAAGTTTGTTTCACACAATGAAATATGACGCATTACGCGGTAGTTTGTATATTGATCTGCCACCAAAAATAAAAAATAAAAAATGCTGCATTAACGTGAAAAACGCTGATAACAAATGTTTCCAATGGGCTGTTCTTTCTGCGCTATTTCCAGTAGAAAAAGACGCTGGTCGTGTTGAGAAGTATATCAATCACGTGTCAAGATTAAATTTTAAAGATATTGACTTTCCAGTGGCAGAAAATCAAATACCAAAGTTTGAAAAGCAAAACAATGTTTCGATCAACGTTTTCGGACTTGATGAAAAAGAAAAGGTCTATCCAAGATATATTTCAGAAAGAGCTTCACAATCGACTATAAATTTATTGTTTTATAGAAATCATTACGTTTGGATCAAAAACTTTAATGGACTAGTTGGTGGACAGTATAATAAACGAAAGAAGAAAACATTCTTTTGTTATCGCTGCTTACACGGTTGTAATGACCATGAAAAATTACAAAAGCATTTGCAGTACTGTAGTGACGTACAACGAATAACAATGCCGTCCAAAGAAAATAGCGTGTTACAGTTTGTCAATCACCATCACAAGCTAAAAATTCCTTTCGTTATATACGCTGATTTCGAATGTTTACTTCAACCTGTACTTGGCGTAGAAAATAATCCCAACCAATCGAGTACAAGGAAAACTCAAAATCATGTTCCGTGTGGAGTAGCGTATAAGATAGTTTGTTGTGCTGATTCGAGATTATCTAAACCAATCACATTATATCGTGGTAAAAATCCAGCTGTTTGGCTTCTCAAGCAGTTGATTAACGAAGTTGATAACATATTTGATTGCTTGAAAATAGTAACTCCAATGATTAAACTAACACCACAACAAGAATCCAATCACGAGCAAGCGGAAATTTGTCATATTTGTGAAAAAGCTTTTGACGACAACAAAAAAGTACATGACCATTGTCATTTGACCGGTCAATATCGTGGAGCGGCCCATGATCAGTGTAATTTGAAATTTCATGCTCCAGATTTTATTCCGGTTATTCTTCACAACTTTCGAGGATATGACAGCCACATTATCGTAGAAGCTTTTGGTGATCCTGATGTAAAATCTCGTTTAAAACTCGACAACTCGATCAAGTGCATTCCAAATAATTTTGAAAAGTATATGTCAGTTACTTTAGGTAAGTTGCGTTTCATTGACAGCCTGCAGTTTATGGCAGCATCGTTAGATGAGCTAGTGAAAGGTTGTAGTAAATTTGATAACCTACAAAACTGTTTTGGAGAGAAATACACTTTACTAACCAAAAAAGGAGTATTTCCATACGAGTATCTCGACGATTGGAGTAAATTTGATGAAACATCTTTACCTGACAAAGAGAAATTTTATTCGCAATTCAAAAATGAAAATATCACCGATGACGATTACAAATACGCACAAGATATCTGGAATAGATTTGATTGCAAGACGTTTGGTGATTATCATGATTTGTACTTGAAAACTGACGTGTTATTACTAGCAGATGTTTTTGAAAGTTTTCGAGAAGTGAGTTATAATAATTACGGACTAGATCCTTGTTGGTATTTTTCTGCTCCAGGGCTGTCGTGGGATGCTCTGTTAAAGTTTAGTAAGGTAAGGTTAGAATTTCTGACTGACATTGATATGTTCAATTTTATCGAAAAAGGTATCAGAGGCGGTATTAGTGTGATAACGAAGAAATATTCCGAAGCAAACAACAAGTACCTAAAAGAGTACGACCCCAAGCTTCCTTCCAAGTACATAATTTATCTGGACTGCAATAATTTGTACGGTTATTCGATGGCAGAACCAATGCCGTTTGGTGGATTTCACTGGATCACGGCTGATCGATTTCTACTGGAGACAGAAAAAAAGATACCCGATGATGTCTCGTATTTCGTTGAGGTTGATCTCGATTATCCAACTTCGCTACACAAATTACATAACGATTATCCATTCTGTGCAGAATCGATGATAATAGATTATAGTTTGTTATCTGAAGAACAACAGGCGTCAGCATCACCAAGACAAAATTCTATGGTCAAAAAATTAGTACCAAATTTGCTTAATAAACGTAATTATGTTTTGCATTATAAAGTTTTAAAACAAGCAGTCGATGCTGGTCTTGTGCTGAGGAAAGTTCATCGTGTACTAAAATTTAATCAGTCGCCGTGGATGAAAGGTTATATTAATTCGAACACTTCGAGAAGAGCTGTAGCTAAAACTGATTTTGAGAAAAACTTCTTTAAGCTTATGAACAATTCCGTTTTTGGTAAGACGATGGAGAATATTAGAAAACGCGTACATATCGAGCTAGTTAATGATATCAATCGCAGAAACAAACTTGTGTCAGACGATGATTTTGTGAGCATTAAAATTTTTAATGAGAATCTTGTCGCAATACAAAGAAGAAAAACAAATCTGAAACTAAACAAGCCGATCTATGTTGGAGCTTCCGTGTTAGATTTATCGAAGTGGCTGATGTACGATTTTCATTACAATTTTGTTAAAAATCAATGGCCGGACAGTAGATTATTGTTTACTGATACCGACTCGCTCGTATATGAAATCGAATGTGAAGACATCTATCAGAACATATACAATAATCGATATCTGTTTGATCTTTCCGATTACCCACGTAACAGTAAATTTCATGATGACACAAATAAAAAGGTTATCGGTAAGTTCAAAGATGAAATGAACTCGAGCGTTATCAGATACTTTATCGGATTGCGCAGTAAAATGTATGCCGTATTGTTAGACAATAATAAAATAACGAAAAAGGCAAAAGGTCTGCCTCGCGATTTTGTTAAAAGGTTTATGAAATTTGATGATTACAAGTACGCGCTTGATGGCGGTGTTAGTTTTATAAGAGCAATGGCTATACGGACAAATAATCATAAACTCGAAACAGATGTCATTATCAAACGTGGTTTGAGCAATTTTGATGATAAACGTTATTGCGAAAATGGGGTAGATACACTTGCACTTGGCTATTGTCACAATGATAGATCTATCATTGACATTATCTTTTCCGACTGAAATTTTATCTAAACTTAAGAAATAATGTTTGAAAATTTGACAGTGACAAATAGCTACAATAGCAAGATCAAATATCTAATGATGGACGGAAAACTATTGACAGTTGAAATTAATAATGAAACATCAGGTATATGTTTTAGTGGCGCCCGTGACAAGCTAAAACTTTCGCTCATTAAATCTGATGACAGCGAATACTTCAATTACCTCGAGCAATTGTATCAAAAGTTGCTAGCGGAATTAAAAAACTTACATAATCCGATTAGTCAGCACAAATATACTAAACTTACAATTGATCTCGATCGGTCAAAAGTATATTTTATCGACAAAAAATATCCTATTAACAAACCACAAATAAAAGATTTGTTTGAGTCCCGTCGTTGTGTGAGCGGTAAAGTAAAGTTTAGTCTCTATCATCGTGATAATGAAATATTTTTAATATCATCAGTTGAAACATTAATCATTGGTGATGCGGTATAAAATAATATCACTTACCTGATCTGGCCTGGTAAAGACGTCCCTTGAGCGCTCAGCACGCAATGACTGAGAAAATTTGGCTGCCTTATATACCTGCGCGAATACTTCTGGAATGTTGAGTGGGCGTTCTCTGGAATGTTCTGATACATCACGTGACGCTGCAGTAATCACTAAAACATTACCTAGCTTTGGTTGATATGGAGATATTGATTTTTTATACTGCGTACATCAAGGGTTTGGAGGCGACAGCTGTTACATGTACACAAGTAGTTATAGGATTATATCTGCGCTAGAATCGGCCTCTTGGTTTTGAGAAAAAATAAAAAAAATCGTTTGGGGTGGGAGTTTTAGGGTCTCTGAGAAAGTAATTTGTATTTGTTCTGAGAGTGGGGAGGGGGTGGAGAGAGGTCTTGCGCTAGAATCGGCCTTATATCTTACTACTATTACATCAGAACATAAAGATTTATGTGATGAATTTATCTCAACAGAGGAAATACTAAAAACAATAAATTCCCTGGCCAAAGGGAAATCACCAGGAAGAGATGGACTCACGGTGGAATTCTATAACAATTCCAGCGTGAGTTAGCGCCGATCATGGAGTCTTTATATAATAATATTTTTTTAAGAAATGATAAAATGACGATCACAATGAGAGAAGGCTAATTTCATTAATTTATAAAGGGAAAGGGGATAGACAGGATTTAAAAAATCGGAGGCCCATCTCCCTCCTAAATATTGATTATAAAATTTTAAGCAAAATATTAGCGAATAGAGTTAAAAAATGTATGGGAAATATAATAAATAAAAACCAGACTTGTGGCTCTCAAGGTAATGATATACAAACGAACATTTTAAATATAAAAACAGTAATAGAATTTATAAAAGAATCAGGGCAAAGAGGTGCTATGGTACTTCTAGACCAGGAAAAAGCCTTTGATAGAACTGAACACAACTATGTACAAAGTGTACTAGAAAAATTTGGTTTCGGAGAAAATTTCCGAAAATGGACTGAAATCCTGTACAGAAATATAACTGCAAGAGTGCAGGTAAATGGTGCGACCACGGAAAAATTTGAAATTCAGAGATCAGTGAGACAACAAGGTTGTCCACTGTCAATGTTATTATACGTAATAGTAATTGAAATACTAAGTATAAAAATAAGAGCTAACAAAATGATAGAGGGAATTAAGATCCCAAATTTGAAATACAGAGATCAATGAGACAACAAGGTTGTCCACTGTCAATATTATTATACGTAATAGCAATTGAAATACTAAGTATACAAATAAGAGCTAACAAAAAGATCGAGGGAATTAAGATCCCAAATTTGAAAGAAGAATTTAAAATGCTCCAACATGCCGATGATTGCACAAACTTTATAAAGGACCCACATTGTTTTAAACATCTTGAGAAAGAATATGAAACGTTCGGTAAAGCTTCAGGGTCAAAAATAAATCATGAAAAAACAGAGATATTAAAAATAGGAAACTGGAGAGGGAACCACCCTGGGCTCCCCCCACACACACACACACACTTAATAAAAGAAAGAGTAAAAGCCTTGGGTATATATTATGAAGAAAACGAGGAGAGAAAAAAATCGAAAAAATATAAAGGATAAATTAACAAGAAATATGACAATCTGGGCGCAAACGCCTTTATGCATTATGGAGCGAGCACAAGTTGCCAAAACTTACCTTTATTCCAATATGAATTTTATTTTAAAATCACTGGATATAAAAAATAAAAAGTTAAATAGTATAGATAATGAAATAATAAATTATATATGGGGTAACAAACTGCATTATATAGAAAAAGAAACTCTATATAGAGAAAACAAAAGAGGGGGTTTAGCGTTACCAAACCCAAATTGATACAAGAGGCAAATATAATAAATCGCTTTAGGAAATTGAAAGCTATTCCTCGTATGCCGTGGGAGACATTATATATTTTTTGGTTTGGTTTTGTAATCAGGAATAGAGAAGATATTTTTAGAAAAAATTCACTTGCAAAAAATTTAGTAGTGGCCAAAAAAATTAAATATATTAGAGATTTAATTTTTAAATATAGAGACAAAAAAGAATTATGCAGTATTGGGGAAAAGGGAACATACAACGTTTTAAGAAAGGAATACACGAAAAACAAAAGATGTAAAGTAGAACAGGAAAATTGGGGGGTAGACTGGGACAAGACATGGTACAACTGGACGAACATTAAATCTTTAAAATTACAAGCATAATGTTTAAATATCTACATAATGTTTGCAAAGAAACAGATTGCTTTTTCTAGATGGAAAATTTGATAGGAAAACATTATTTGGAATAATAAACTACATAACAGATACAATGATTAAAAGTGGACAGGTAATTGTGATACACAAATAACCGGTCACAGAGAAAATTAGTCTTATTAAGAAATTTTAGCATCCACAAAAGAGGGGGTGGGAGATGAGAGAGGGTTTTCGGTTTACGGCCCATTAGGGGCAAGTACCAGCCTGAGCGCGGGCTGAAACCCCGGTCTCATCTCTCGATCCCCTCAGGAGTGGGTGAAATTATAAATTAAAGATTTAAGTTTTAATGCTTTGGAATTTTTTAAGGAATTAATCAACACTATAAATATGGAATCAAAATAACTTTTCAGAGCATCCACAAAAAAGGTCTCATCTCTCGATCCCCTCAGGAGTGGGCGTAAATTATAAATTTAAGATTTAAGTTTTAATGCTTTGGAACTTTTTAAGGAATTAATCAACACAATAAATATGGAATCCAAATAATTTTTCATCTAAAATCTAACAAAATAACAATTCTTTCTTTTTTATTTTTAGATAACACGGGACAGGGAATCTACACATGGAGGAAGTAGGAGACAGTAACGTCACGGGGCTATACCACATGGCGCTACGCGAAGTGGACAGGCCTGTGAAAGAATCTCTGAAAAGTCTATGTGTAGAAAATGGACAAACAGTACAAACAAATAGGGGGTTTTTTATATATAGGAGAGGATTCCAGAAGTGAAGGAGAAAAAATACTAACACAAAGGATTCTTAATTTTTGCTTTGGAAATTTTCGGCCTTTTCGTACTCTTTTCTGTTTTGGAATGGTACAAATATACAGTTGATTAAGGCTATGTCCACATACTAAGAGAAGCATGATGTATAAAATAAAGAAAACACATGTGGCTCCTTAAAGAGTACAAAGCCTAAGAACTCTTAAATCAATGACATGTGACTCCTTATAGAGAACAAGTCTTAAAATTTTTAAATAAATACGAAAAAAGGAATATAAGAAACGGCACACATATCACAGGCATAAAAACAATAAGTTTTGTTTTTTATAAATTAGTTATTACACCGTTTCTTATTCAAAATTTACAAAAATGGAAATTAAAAATAGTAATAAATCCTTTTTAAATAAAGATGTATATCTGTAGACAGCTTGGGGAGATTTGATATAATTGCCGCCCTTACACAAAAATCTATAGCATTCACACAATATAGCATAACACAAATAGCATACACAGGACATAGGAACCTCTGGCAAAGGTCAAAAATTATACAAGGCGAGGGATTCCGACCGGGTGAATAAAACTCGATCGGGAAAACAAACCTTTAGAAACACTAGGGAGAAATACTCCAATCAAAATTTGAATATAATAATTTTGATCAATTTCTGTTATAAACTTAAATACATTGCAACACCTCTAAGGGGAGAAATACAAAAAAATAAAATACTTTTAATTTTTTTGGCTAAGTGGGGGGGGGGAGATCTGTCTGGTGCCCCCCATCCCACCCCACCCCCACCCCCCCCAAGAAACTAACTTATATGTAGTTTTGTATTCTGCGCTGGGTTAGAACTTTTTGGACAGGGCCTATATGATTTTCAAAAATGTATTGCTATTTAACTTCAAATTCAATGTGTACTGCACATTGCAATCGCAGGGCCTGTATTGAATCCAATAGGAGCACATGGTGTGCTTTTCAGCAGAATTCATAGACTATGCATATCTATCTCATTCATACCCAATCATCAATATCTAGACTACAAACTTCCACTTTTTTATTATTATTATTTTTGGGGTGGGGTTGGGGGTCAACAGTTGAAAGACCCGATAGTTTTATATAGAATCTTCACCTCAAACAATTGGAGCATACTCGTCTTTTATACGGTTTGGTGATGATTATATTTCCAGTGTAACAAGTTGTGTCTTGACACCATATTCATTTATCTGTGCCAGTAAAATGACAGCCTTTGCTAATGTTTGACACTTGCCGTGAAAATGATCACTTGTTCGCTGTTTGTTGATTAAATCATAGCATGGGCGGCCGCACATAGGGACAAGGGGATGGGGCACTGCCCCCCCCCCCCTTTACCTCTGAATATGTTTTAGCCTGCATCCGTAAAGCTTCATAACTGACCACTCTATCTTTGCCCTCCACCAAAATAAATCTGTGTGTGCCCTGAACCTTAGCTTGTGTGTGTGTGTGTGTGTGTGTGTGTGTGTGTGTGTGTGTGATTTATATTTTTAACTTAGCTTTAACAGTTTTAGTCATATCTCTATATCTGCAGTGTGGCAGTTTATTGTGATGTCTAGCACTATGGCATCATACTGCAGACGGGGCCCCGAGTGGCCGAGTGGTCTAAAGCGCCCTCCGTTACGGATCACTGCCATCTCACCTCTGTCTGCGTGGGTTCGAGTCTAAGATTCGGCGAATGTGGATATGTGAGAAAGCTTGCCAGTAGCTTCTCGTGGGTCGGTGGTTCTTTCCGCGGATTTCCCGGTTTCTTCCTCCACATCAATACTGGCCGCCATGTATAGCCTATCGTGTGCTGAAAAATGGCGTTAAGCCCCACACCAACATACTGCAGACATGTAGCATCATGACCCACCCAGTCACATCCTGACACCACAAAGCTGACAAGAGAAACAGCTAATAGTACCATCTTATAAGTCTTTAGTGTTACTTGTCTGGAGTTCAATCTCAGGATCTTCCATATCTGAGGTGGACGCTCTAACCACGCAGGCCACCAGAGCAGTCAGCTTCTGTTATATCAATACTTTTAAAGCAACAATTTGACTGTTATACACTGACATTTGCTTGCACAGGAAACTGAGCAGAGTTATAGAGATATAACCATGGGCGCATGAAGGATTTTTTTGCAGGGTTGAGGGGTCAGGACTTAGCGCAGCGGGCGAGGG
>JAECUM010067525.1:0-14361 GCA_016617855.1 Megalonaias nervosa
TTCTCGTGGGTCGGTGGTTCTTTCCGGGGATTTCCCGGTTTCTTCCTCCACCATTAATACTGGCCGCCATGTATAGCCTATCGTGTGCTGAAAAATGGCGTTAAGCCCCACAACAACAACAACAACAACAACAATAAAAATCCTAGTAATGAGGGTACACCAGAACCTAGCGTTAGCCAGTGTCTTCTGAGTCTTAACTATTTATCATATACTTCCATTTCACCAATACATATATTTGGATGAAAGGTTTAATAACGGATTAAAAATTATAAAACATACCCAAAAAGGAAATAGCAACCCTACCCACTCTCCCGGCGATCACGTGAGCCAGAAATTAGGTACATCTTACTACTATTGATAAATCAATTCCAAAGCCGTCGTGCAGATCTATGGAGCGTCCCCAATCATACCTCAAGGTATAAAGTCTCCGTCTGGAATGCTGCAGGAGTTATTGTGCTACATTAAGTAAACAAACGCGAACTTCAGGACCAGACAGATTGATAATTATTTATATAGGAAATATTCTTATGAATATAAGAGTTAAATTATCACTATTTATACATAAAATGGGAACTATATTAAATGTTTTACTTCTGCAGGGTGACATGAATTTTTCCTAATACCTGGAAAGCAAACAGATAACGTTTATTAGCATTATTCATTGCTTAACATTGTCCAGTGCAATAAAATGGGCAACAACAGTGCAATAACTTCCTTAAAATTCATATACCAGCATGTTCATATTTCTGTGTTATTCATTTTGAAACTACATTTTCAAGGTAAACCAGATAAATGCAAGTGATCAATATGTTATCAAAAAGCACACAATAGTTCTACAACAGCCGCGAATGGAATAGTAGGATCATAAATATGCATGCATAAACTGACTGATCAAGCGCAAGACAACTAAAGAACTGAAGAGCCTTTGAGAGTATTCATTTTGCGCACGATGATTCGGGAATTGTATTTTTTAGTTGTTAGCGGAACACATACAATGTGTGATATATGTTTGATGATGTAAACCGTTTTATTCCAATTTCATTTTCAGTTGCAAATTGCTCTGAGTTCTGCAGTTAACAACATTTGACGAATAAACTGAGGCCACTACAAAGACATGGAGAATATCACGACACTCTCAATAGTATCTATTTTATGTATGTACTAGTAAAACAATTTTTAATTAATGTAATATAAACAGACACAGCATTCATTGTTATTATTAATTTTGATCAGTTTGAGTTTTCTATCCATTATACTTGTTAAATTTTCCAGCTTTTAGTTTTACATTTGGTGAGCACATATTAGATGATCGAACTCTCGCTGAATTGAATAATATCTTCCATAAGCTATGATCTGTCCATCAAAATCCTTGTGGTGCCAATAAGACGGATGGGAGGATAATGCATTTTGAAAAGCACTTTCTATTAAAAGTATTACCAGATACTATAAAAGAAACAAGAAATGTCGAGGTAAATTCGTATATTTTTCTAATGGTCATTATAGGATGATATGAAAATGTACTTTGCATAAAATAAATTCACTTTTCCTGTCTTAGAAGGTTCACAGAGTAAAATGTTTTGGAAGATAAAGTTTTTCGATGATGTAAATCGTAAGGCAATCGTAATGCATTATGAATTAGAATTTATTTATTTCAAGAAATCATAAAGCTTTTTCGTATGCAATGAAAACAAGTAAAAATAAATTAATTTGAGTCCGCCTACTTGAATAGAGTGTAGACGTCAAATGTCAGTTAAAACACACATGGGCAATTTAAATTCCGGGACTAGACTATGGTCGATAATAAAAACTACATCAGAGTAAGCTCTTCACTAAACATTTTAGTCTTTCATCTGAGACACAAAAGCCAGTTAATTCAAAAGAAAACCTTTAAGTCATTTTCAGGTAAGAATTTTACCCTCTCAATGCACATGCGGTTATTCTTGCTAAGGTAATTCAGTTGTACTGAAGTGTGGCTTGAAAAGCGTATGGCTAAAGTGGATATGCAATGTCAGCAAAATCAAGGGAAACAAACATATACACGAAGACTAACTGAAAATAACTTAAAACGGATAAAATGTGTGAGCGGTTCTCAAAACAAATATGAAAGTTAAAAATATTACGTAAAGTTAATTGAAAGAAATACAAATACTTTAAATTTGAATTTCCATGTAAACGAATCGAATTTTGATACTGCTAATTGTATGATTATGAAATATTTTGAAATATTAAAATCAAGTAATCTGTCATTTAATTCACTATGAAGAAAGTGTCTTATGTAGCGGATATATATTTTGAGTGGAGGGTGGGAGAGAGAGGTGGAACTGTACATGAGTTTGTTTGTGCAACCTAAGACTTAACGAATGCATTTGGTCCACAACGGTTTATTTTTCACGGGTTTGTAACTAGACTCTTTCATAAAACGTTATTACAATATTTTTCCGCAATAAGATTTTTTCTCACCCGGCCATACATCCTAGTAGCCATATTGTATGGCGCAGACTCGGACGTGCGTCCTAGATTGGTCGTTGTCCATCTTACTCTGTCCCTTAGCCATCCCAATAATTGAACCTGAGTAAAACACGCTGGACTAATTTTGATCCAACTGTTTTAATTTACTCTTAGATTTATTTTGTAACTTCACAGTCTGATGAAATGTAAGTATCTCTGTTAAAATATTTGGAAAGTTTTTCGAGAAGTAGTATAAACGTGTCCTCTTTTCGTAACAAAGGCCACATTTGATGCCAAAACAGCATAATGTATTGAAACTCGAAATTCTCTTAACATATACATTCTGTCAGGTCTTTTATATAATCTGTCCAATGTTTCTTTTTAGAAGATGGGACGATGGTTGGCACACGATATATTCATGATTAGGGGTAAAAACAATCAAATCATTTGGCTTTAAGGCATGTTGAGAGAAATATTATCGTTGTAAAGCATGAACTAAAAATATTTAGAACGATTTTAATTAGACACTTGGATAAATACATCTTTGGGTGCATGCAGATGTGATCGACTCGAGGCGTTCGAGAGGTGGTCGATGTTACATTCAGATATGTTGTAATTTCGGTATATCGCATGCTCTCAAAATATGTGCGCTTCGCTACCCACGAAATTTACTTTCATAGGATATTTAATTGCTAAAGATTCGCCTGTTATTAATTTATTTAAGTTTTATGACCTAGTTAAATATCACATATGTAAAAATCTCAAGAATACATACGTGGATATCGATTTTACATCATTCCTGTTTCCCTTCCAAGACAGGCCAAGAAAACGAAGAGCTTAATCACATTCAAGTGACATACGATGTAGCAGATATATTTAAATGGAACCCGTTTTACTGCATATATCTAGCGCTAGATGTTGCGAATTTGCCATGGAATTTATTAACTGGTTCTCTGTTTCCAAAGGCTTTGAACATCTGAAATATTTTAAAATGTGGTACCAAGAACTTCTTATTTGGAATAGTAATGTGTGAGTAATTTACATCGGGTGTACTTTATGAATTCACATCACAGATGCTTATTCATGAATCAAACTGTCTAAGTGTAAATCAATAGAAATCATCCTGCTTAAATCTCGTAGCATATCGCGATAGATTAATAATGCAGACTACTCAGATTGGAAATTTGATCCATTTGCTTGTATGAAAAATGATTTGTTCTTTTAAGAAGCATTTGATGCTATTACCATTGGTCACTTGGTAGTTATAATAATTTCGATAAGGTTTAGTTTGGCAGCCTTGCACATACTGAACCTTAATAATAGACTGTTATGAAACTACTCCACACATTAGAAGAATCCAATATTTTCAGGGTTATTTCCGTTTTCTATCAATAATAATTTCTCTGATCAGCAAACATGTATTAAATATGTTTAGACCGAAAACAGCAGGATTCTTACGAAAATAATTTTTCATGAAAATATTTTGTTGCAAGAGCGATGGTGATGTCCCATGGCATTACCATAAATCGCTTTCAAGGATACATTTTCATCAAAACTTCAATAACCAATTTATAAAAAGGCTTGAATGAAATAAACAGTCTCTCTAATGTTTCAGGCTTCTTCTGTATGCCACTTGTTGTGTGTGTGTGTGATCGAACAGCACTTAGAAGGTGTTCAGAAAGATTAGGTGATGCTATCGGACGCGTTTCGATGCGGCAGGACTTTGTTGCCATTATGCAAGTATATTGCAGGTACGAGTTGTGATATACCTATATGTTGATATTTTTTCTCTCTGTAAGAATGTTTTTATTGCGACAGCAAGATAGCCGGTACGATTTCTCAGTTTGCCTAGCGATTTGTGTACAGCTTGATCAACAATTTATAAAGAAAATATGTTAATATCTCCAATGAACAGAATCATGGAATTTTAAACCTCTCTCAACCTATTTGAAACAAGCATATAAAGATAAAATATCCACTTGGAAGACGCTCTTTTCAAGTAACTCTTTGTTGACATATTTTGTAACAGTTCAAGTCTGTGTTTATTTTATGAATAGATACATTTGTCAAGTATTCGAGGGGAATCATAAAATTGATTATTACAATAAAAACATTTTTGTACTCCAGATTTAAAAGTTTCTTGAAATTATGCAAAAAATAAAATGAAGCTCTAAAATTGAAAGTACCCTAATGACCTAAACAAGGAATATATTTATTGTAAAACCCAGAGCATTATGTCACTTGAGTATGACTTCAATGTTTCTTTCAGGTCTGATGTTCAGTCTGATATTCTCTGCGTTAATCACGAAGAGGCAAATTGTTTTGAGGACACGCCTTATAATGCAAGTTCTTGGGTAAAATATCTGAAGATGATAAAACCTGAGGATCTGCAAGAGAATTGCAACGTGATTTCACGTATTATTATTGTTAATAGTATTATTATCATTATCTCAAGACGTCGGTCGGCTTTTAAATTATATATTGTGTCAAGTTTATATCTACATTTTATAACCAATCCGAGGACGTTGTTAGATTATTTTAGCATGATAATTTTACACCCAGTAGTATTTCTTCAGCAAAGAATTTAAAAACATTTTCAAGAAACGATGTGTTATTAAGTAGTTTCTAATATATAAATCAAACTGAGTAATAACCTATAAAACGACCTGCAGTCCCAAACGTACTAGAATGTATTTCTATATTGAAATTATCATCTCAGCTGGCTTGCCAAATTTCAGAAATAAACTCTTTCTGTCTCGTTAACACTCAATGTAGTATATTGATCCGATAGAAAATAATGAATTACAATGAACGTTTAAATGCATTAAATAGAAGTTGAAATTGTTCTATATTGTAAATGCATCAAATGGTTGTGCAGAATATAGGATTTATTATATAATGCAAATAATCATGATGGTTCTACAGAAGATAGGAAGAACTCTATAACGCAAATGCATATGATGGTTAGAGAATATATATGAGTTTTTCACGATCCTACAGCTGCTTATGGATAACTAGTGTTTCACACAAAATGAACTAAATGAAACGCGCACTTTAGGCTTACCTTTGACCCAGATAAAACGTCTCTGGCTAGAACCATGCTCATAATTAGACCAACTTGGCGTCTTTTCAAATATTTGTAAAATATCCTTACCTGCCTATGTTAAGAAGAGTTTGCTCGCTTAAACTAGTCTTCGGGTATCCCCGTTATCGTCCCTGTTACCATTAACACTTCGTGCCAGATTTTACATGGAATGAATCCATGAGGGCAGGTTTTATACAGTGCATGAACTGATATAACAAAGTAATAGAACTTATGAACAGCAACTTTTACTTCCTGGAATGAATATACAATGGTGTTTCCAAATTGGCTTTCGGTTTCCGATGACTTCATCTAAAATGGTACAAGCATGCGCGTATATCGTTTATATTTTAACTATGCCTACATCAAATGTTCATTGAAATAGTTGAAGTTAGATCAAATAGACCATTTCTTATTTTACCTTCTTTTAACATGTTAGTCCTGAACTTAAATATTCTTTGACGTTTTAGAAATACCAACAGAGGCCCTGAATTGCTTGAATAAGGCTATTGGTTCCTCCAACACGGAATTATATCAATGTATTTTATCTGCATCGATGAACATCATAAATCCGCAAATACAGTCAGGAAGTTTCAATATTCCGGATATATGCAGGTACGTTTAAGCTCTAGATATAATTCAGATAAAGATTCTTTCTTTGAACATGTATAGCAAATGCTTGTCGTAGAACTCAGATGTTCAGAGGATTTATATCAAGTAAGACCCTTAAGCAGAGAACACGGAAGATTCTCAAAGCTGCCTAGCGGCAATATCATACATTATATGCAGTGTGTTCTGTTTGTCGGAGATAAAGCAAAGAATAAATATAATCATGTGTTATATTGGAGCTGTTCCAAAGATCATAATCATCTCTTTTATAAACGTGTTCAAAAGACCAAGATCATTTATCTTATAAAAGTTTTCCAAAGACCAAAATCATTCGTGTTTCAAAAATTTCCCCAAATCAAGCCATATACCAATTAAGTGTTCCAAGGTCAAAATCATATCTTTTAAAACTGTTCCAAAGACCAAAGTCATATATGCCTTTACAGTGTTGCAAAGGCCAAACTTGTATGTCTCCTTAAAGTGTTCCATCCCACTTGATTCATAATATATCTTTAACACTCAAATAAAATAAAACGTCCAATGTGTTCCAAAGCACCTTATAAAATATTATACCCTCAAACATTCCATAGTTTAAAAAAGTAATACTTTTTTTTGTCCTCTATATTTAATTCGACAATAAATTGTTAATATATTCAAATTTTATTACAGGATTAACAAATATTATTAAAGTTATTAAAGTATTATCATATATGGTTCAAACCGCACCGTACGATGCAATTATGACTTCTTACGCTCATTGAGAAGTCAGAAGTAGACTGTTCCAATTACAGATTTTGCAATTATTACAAATCTGATTTGTATTGAATATGTAAATGAAATAGTGAACATGATTCTTCTATAATATATAAAGTTATTTACGCGACAGCTATATTCTAAATGGATAAGGGTCTTAGTAAAATTATCATTATCATGCAGGACACACACTTGAGAATTTATTAAGGTGTCCATGCAAAGGGTATGTATTGCAATAAGAAGCAAGTTTGAATAGCATTTACATAGGGTAAACAAATACCGTAGATTAAACCAGAAAATCAGCATCAGATAGCAGAGTGTACGCAATTAGGAAACCTGTTCAAAGAAACAACACAGAGTTTGATATAAGAAACAAAAAGGTATTTGCCGACAATAAACGTCACTAAAACAAACTCTGCAAGTATTTATATTTCGGATTGTGTTTTCTTTCTCTTCTTCTAGCCTGTTGCGACCAGCACTAAAGTGCCAGGAAAAAGCAATCGACAGTAACTGTCCGAATTATAAGAATGAATTTTCTACCTTGAATAAATTATCGAAAAAATTCTTCGAATGTTCCGATTTGAGCAGTAAGTACATAAACTAAGACATTGATACTATTATTACGTGTGCGTGTATATTTTCTTTGTTAACCAGTTTCTACCTCCCCCCTCTCTCTCTCTCTCCGCCAACTCTGAAAAGTGGTGATTAATATAATATAGAAAAATTTATTTTGCGTACTATTTTAAACTTTCTAATAGTTTTAGCTTGGAGAAGTAGACATTCTTTCTTTAAAAATGTTCATATTCTCAATATCTTTTCATATGCATAAAGAAAAAAGACATGGACACTATAACTGCGTCTTAGCCCGTTTGTGCGTGTGTGTTTTCTTGCATTTTGATCTTCTCTTTCTAATACGTTCTCTATGTATTATCATATTCTCATATTCTTATTTATTTCAAATACAGTGTCCTTGAATTTTAGTTACTGTTTTTCTTTGCGGCCAATTATATCCATGAAAGAAACCATTACTCACTTTATAGATGTAGGAAATAAGCACACTGCCCTCTTAGGGATAAAGAGCAGAACCATGTCACTCATCGGCAGTTACCAGGATACAAAAGTATGCATTATTAAAGTGTATGTTCACACTGTTGCATGTTCATAACTCGCATTCCTATTAGATAATATATGGATCATACACGGTGTGTACGGGTTCTAAGTTTTTCCTCCTGTTCCAGAAATATTCTATCGGGGTCTATATTTTTACACGAGTTATGGTAATAAGCATCCGACTTCAAGGTCTCAGTTTTCCATAGCGCTCCTGTCATATACCCTCAGATTCTAAACTTTCTCTCGTGCACCTGCAATATACTGTCGAATTCGAAGCTTTTGCGAGTGATCCAGCAAACATTGTCAAATGCCATTCCGTGCATTTCACTATTCTGATATGATCAGTTTTCCTATTAGCATCTTGGTGAATACATTTCAACACCAGATGCAAAAGAAACACTCAAGAATATGAATTTCGTTTTACTGTTGACAGAAACATTATGTCACTAGCGTCTTAAAGTTAAAATCAAATTGTTTGACATGCACAAATGAACGTTGTAGTAAACATTATGTGCATAATGCAAACCTGGCAAAGGCGTTTTCGTCTTATTTCAGTAACTACAAAATCCTGCCACGATGACAGTAAAACCATGCATCCGTCTATTTTCAGCCAAGACATCAATTAATCGTCATTCTAATCTCTCCGCCATCTGTAAATATTTGTACTTAGTACTCGAAGTGCCCATTTTTTAGTACAGTTTACCTACCAAGAACTTACAGAGAAAAGTAGTAAAAATCCCTGTAAGATCACGGAATAAATATATTGTAATAAATTTGGAGCATGCGCATTGGGTTATAGCGCCCCGTTTTAAGGAATTCATAGATTTTTGTGATTACTTATTTGATTATTGGAACTCGGCCCTGTGGAAATATTCCTTAACCCGAAATAATTAGCCAATTACTAGGAGCAAACGTCACGGAATGAAGTGTTAGTGACTTTCCGTGATGCCATGGTTTACTTTTGGTGAATTCAAGTCAGAGCCGCATGAATGTCCCTAAGTTCAATAGTCCCTATTAAAATGTTGTGGTGTATATTGCTGATGTGACTGCAGGTGCAGTATTTATGGTCGGAGACTGGTAAATTACACAACGGAATAAACAAGAGACTCGACAGATATCGTTTATTTCGCCATGGTGGCAAATGTGATGCAGTTTTACAGGCGAAATGTGGCTCAAAACCATGAACTGACTGACGTAAGGTGGCATAGTAAAAAGAGTTCCCTGTGTTAGGGGGAGTTGTATAGTTTTACGGAGTGAACTGCTGACGGTACAGAAAATTGATTAAGAGAAACCATGCAGATGTGCGGTTGATAGACAATTGGAAAGTTGTGAGATCTGTGGTTTTGCATTGATTAGAGTAAAATATTTATAGAATGGACAAGTTGGGCTTTTTAAGTTACAATAGAAGTTGCATAAAAGTCTTTGGATTAGGGAAGACGTATGACTTCTAGCGGAATCGCGCCAGGGTTTGATACCGTTCGGTCAAGCAAATACCTCTAGTTTGTAACAATATATTACACATAATATTTTCTTAGCTTTGGTACGTCGCTGAATAGATATTGTACATTTCTAAAATTGTTAATAAATAGTTGGATACATTCTCCAAGTTTGAACAAACAATCGGAAACAGTGTTTTTTTTAAAAAAAATTAAAATGAATGTTTTAGCAGACAGATATCCAGTCTACCGCTAACGAATGAGTCAACAATGTAGCATGTATCATAAGAACATTAACACGACTATAATATTTTTGAATTCCATGCTAACTCGTTACATTCATGGACCCGAATGAACGGTCGATGCACTGATGTCATTTTATAGAAATTATAGTCATCGTTAAAGGTATTTTATATAAATTCACCACCTCCCCCAGCTCTGACAAATCGCATTGCTACGCAGGATCAGTATATTGATCATACTTTCCTTTTGCTTAGAATAAATGTGCACATTTCATCATTTGTAATTACACCCTAATTAAATGAAGCGCAATGCATTATTTGTAATTAAACTTGACACTCAAATTAAGTGATGTATAAGGTATCGTTTGTAATTACACATGAATTAGATGAAATACACTGCATCATGTGTAATTATACTCGAAGTAAGTGAAGTGCAATGCATCTTTTGTAATTACACTTGAATTTAGGAAAGCACGGTCCATAATTTTGTAACTACACTTGAATTAAGTGAAGTACAATGCATCATTTGTAATTACGCTTTAATTACATTGTTTAGAATTACACTTCAATTAAGTGAACAAAAAAAAAGGAAAAAACGTTTTATGACGTTGTTAGACAACGCCGGGGTTAGGCTATACATATATAGTCACAATCGTTCCTTGCCAGTGTGCCTTTGAAAAAGAAATGATATAGTTGAAACGATATGTCGGGTTCAAATCTGGTACAATACAAAATTGTCGCAATGGTTGTACGACTGGATTGATGCATCCTATATATATACTTTTGTACGTACTATAACTTAATACACACTAAACTCCAAAATAGACATTGTAACATCACTCTACATGTTTTGTTTTTTTTTTTGTTTTTTGTTTATTTTTTTTTTTTTTTTATATTTTATCTGCAGGGCACATAAGTCTGGGAGTATGATTGGGTAAACAAGCCAAACATTCCTATTGAAGCCTGGTTAAGCAGAACACTTAACACTTCCATTTCTCCTCAACTTTTTTAGAACGTATTGAACAGTGGAGAAAGCTGAGCAAAGCTTGAACCACAGTAACTAAATCCATAAATTAATTTTAAAATGTTTTCTTAAATTTCTTTTTTTCCAGGTTCCACCGGTAAAACATCAGTGACACTAATTCTACTTGCGGCATGCTTTGCAATTCTAAGGATGTAACAGGAGTATGCTTGAAAGCTCAAACAAATAATCCTTTAATTTTCTTTACGTATTGAAAATGAATGGAACGATATCAAATCTTGTTCAGTCATTTTGAGAGTTTATCTATTGTGAAGCTATGCTGCAATTCAACTTGATTAGAAAATTGCGCATTCATGCAGCCAAAGAAAATATGTAACTAAATAACTAAATGACTAACTAACTAGTTAAATAAGTAATATACCCATTTGGTTATATTTTTTTTTTTTTTTCATTTCTCTTTGAGCAAATATGTGTTTTTGGAGTACGCGATATTTATTAATTGAAAGCTAAATATGTCGTCCAGAGTGCTTGTTTCAGCGAGGCTGCCCCACTTCATACGGAAAAAAGTACCAACAGGGGCTAGTTGCTATAGAACATTTCCGTAATTGCTACTTTCCAAACATTGCTTGTACCGTTATACATACAATTAAATGGGCAATAAGCAAGGATAAGTATTTCGAAGCATAGATTAGTCGTTATAATCGCTGCCCACGGTCAGTGGATACTTAGGAAAATAAGTGTATTACGAGTATTGGTCGTTAAACTCCGTTGACAGTGTTTGAGAACTGTGTGCGTGTTACAACTCTTTGGTTACAACTGATAACAGACGGAAGAAAAACCAGTAAATTTTGTAGAACTTACCAAACAATTTAATTATCAATGCTAGAACTGAAAATGTGAGGCGTTTTAAAGTCCTAAAAAATCAAACAATCCGTATGAATTTTAAGACCAGAAATGTACTGGTCCGCCAAGAATCGCGTATTTGTCAATATGGCGTTGTCCAGAATTAATCTGAATAAATCATAACAGTTCCAGAATAATATTATTGTCCAAATAATGAGCCCCTTCCGTTTCTACTGAACAGTCCAAACAAATGTTTTTTCCTATCGAATGATATTTATGTACAACATGAAACACGTCTGCAGAATGACCACAAGAAAACAAGAAATACGAATGACCCCAAAATAGGAATGAATCTGACTGTTCAGTTCTTTCCTTATATACACCTAATATTAAGGTCCACATTTCACAACACACGACAGATCATACTAATCCATTTTAGCCTATTCATGTTACCTCACCCAACAAATAGGAAATTATTGAAGTCTTCTAGAAACGTCCAGATCTCATCAGCCATTTAAAAATTAACTCAAAGTCGTCGTTAAAACTATTGATATTATTTGTAAGCATATATTTATAGATCCTATGTAATGCTTATGCTTTTAAGAAATCTAAGAGACTTTACTCACGTAGGCAAAATCTAACTAAATTTAATGAGAAATTATTGCAATCTACAACCATGAACAAAAAATACAATCAATAGATAAAAATCATATACTAAGAGTTACAAACAGATACAACCGACTGTGTGTGTGTGTGTGTGTGTGTGTGAGAGAGAGAGAGAGAGAGAGAGAGAGAGAGAGAGAGAGAGACGCTCTTGGTGACGTTGTACCCATTGTTACATTTTTCACTACGAGGTATTCACCACAATTATATTTCCACTTGTTGCTTCTTGGGGTGGGTACACGTGAACAATTCGGGTCAATCAAGTTAATTATTAATGTAATTTTATTCAAATGAAATGTAGCAACTTCTTTTAATGATACCCGTTGTTTTGATCCTTACGGTTTTATGGTCATAGGATAAGAAGCCGATGTTTATATGATAGTTTTCAGAATGTATTGCAGGAAAATAGCTTGATAACAGACACTGACTAAACAGATTTGATTCTGATAGTAACATCATTTATTCCGTCAATTTTTATTACTTAGATTTATTCCTCTATTTTAAATAGTTTTATAGATGGAGCGCAGATACAAAGGGTTCATGACATCTAATCCTGATCTAGAAAAATAGCTCTGAATGTAATAAATATCACATTTTCACATACAAATTTATGGCTTTACCTAAAATGCATTAAAGTAAAGGGACAAAATAGGGAAATGATGAGTAATTCTGATCAGTGACCTTACGATCATTTTGAATGCATGATGCAGATAGAATTATCGTTGATACAAAATAAGTCTTGTACGGTTCATCCTTGCTTCACAAACAACTTTTAATTTATATGTTTAACAAGTAATTTAATATTGACAGATACTCTTGGTTACGATAGTAGATGCCTACATTTGTATATGATACACCTTCTGATAATTACGCAATTCGTGCTAACATGTCTGCTATTCGTGACATATATACGCAATTCGTGCTAACATGTCTGCTATTCGTGAAATATATACGCAATTCGTGCTAACATGTCTGCTATTCGTGACATATATACGCAATTCGTGCTAACATGTCTGCTATTCGTGACATATATACGCAATTCGTGCTAACATGTCTGCTATTCCTGACATATATACGCAATTCGTGCTAACATGTCTGCTATTCCTGACATATATACGCAATTCGTGCTAACATGTCTGCTATTCGTGACATATATTTATACTAATATTCATTACTTAATCTCCGACTGCTTGAGAGTAATAAGGCATAAAGAACAGTATGACAGAAAAGTTAAAATATTGACTTTAAGTACTATACTTCATTAACTTCTCTCAAAGAGTTTTAAAGTTGTAGAGTACATCACAAAAAAGGCGATTATATTTGTACTTGAATGGATAGACAAAACTTTCAAATGCTATGCTCATCATTCCTCCTACCATTTCCTAAAAAAGCATAGGACGATACAATGTACCTGGTATCAATTGTTACTAAACGCACTAAACAGATTTTTTAATTACGTGCTGGTATTTATTTATTTCTAACCATTGCAAAGTACCTTAACTTAAAACAATGTTTTATCTGGAGCACAATGTTTTATATACCGGTGTTTACATTAGAAATCGGTAGAGAGAGTCTGACGTTCAGTGTTGTTATTTCCATACTACAATGTATGAATGATTTCTTAGAACGCGACAAAAATGAATCATAAATTAGAATCAATCTAAAGAAGATAGGACATTTGTGACCTATTTTGAGAAGGATGATTGGAATGGTAGTAGCGGCACACTCAAAAATCTTTATTTCCTCCCAAAAAATCATATCATAATCTTACTGAGGAGACCACATGGCGTAGGAGTAATTATTTCAAGTCTTGTTAAACCTCCTAAATCATATCATGTCACATGAAAGACACACATATGAAATTTACAAACACATTATCATTCAGATTAGAGAATCTTAACAGGGTCTGTGGATACATCACCAATCAACTTTTCTGATGCATGCTGGCAAAGTGTGCCTTAAAAAAGTACATTTTATTTTATTTAATTTGTAATACCCCTGCCAGATAAAGAAGTTGTTAGATCTATTAAACTATATTAGCAGCACAATTGTATTCAGCCTAGGATTTCGTTGACTTAGCTGTGATAAAACTCGAATTTTCAAAAGAGTTCTATTTTTGGGGCGTGGATTAAGACACAGCAACACAAGCAGGTCATTTGGTGCCGAGACAATTGAACGAAAGTGCCTTGCCCATTC
>JAECUM010067526.1:0-12050 GCA_016617855.1 Megalonaias nervosa
GTGAAAGTGTATCTGGAATTATATTATCTTCTGCTTTGATTTACCTAACGACAATGATGTATTTCTGCAACATTCAACTCCACCTCAAAAATCTGTGATTGCTATTTTTTCATGTTTTATATTTAAAGCGGTTGTGATCACGGAACATAATAATCGGAGGATGAGCTTAACCGATACATACTTCAAAGTTTTGAAAAGCTGACATCAAAAATACACTTTCCTTCTCGACTGTGGAATAATTTATATGGTGATTGTTTGTTTAATTTCTTAGAAAAATAGCACGCTGGATGATTCACGTCATTTTCGTCTTCTTGATGCAATACTCCATTAACCCCTACATCACTTGCACAAACGGATAATTTTAAATAACCCTCAAAATTGAGAGCTGAAAGACTTGTTGCACTCTTATGGATGCCCATTAACTTGTCCAAAGCCTAATGATATTTGTCAGGCCAATGAAACTTGGCTTTCTTAATCAACAAATTGGTAAGAATTTGAGCAAATATGGGCGAATTCAAGCACAATTTCTGATAATATCCAGCCGTACCCAAACATCGCATCAGTTGCTTATTACTAACAGGCACAGGAAATTCAGAGATAGTCTTGTCCTTAACTTGTACATGTTTAACCTGACAATGTCCCACAATAAGTCTTACAAATATAAAACAAGCATGGAAAAACTTGCTTTTACCTATAATAAATGTCAAATTTGCATAAATAAGTAGATCAAAGAATTTTTGATTGGTTTCCAATAGATATTTTTAGGTCTTGTAGTAGATGATGTAGTCATTGATTCAAGCATCGCAATTATCTAGACCAGATGTAATCGGGTGTGGAATTTACAGTTTCAGACTCAAGGTAGATTTTTTGTGCTTGTCCTGGAACATATGAAAACAAGCGATCATATTTACATAATGCGTGTTTTACTTAATTCTTTTCTTGTGGCTGTATATCTGAAGGTTTCTGGTCCAAACTGTTTAATTTTTTCTGAACCCTGAGAATTGATTATATCAAAGTCACTAAATTCAGACTGAATTCCATCGTTTTCATCTTCATTGAGTGGGGCAGGTACAACACAATTGACTGAATGATTAACAGAGCTATTACTACCTCTATACTGCTTAATAGATTTACATGGTAAAGTTATTTCTTCCCCCCACCCCATGAGTGTTTTTTGATATAAGGTGTTACATTCTTTCTTATTAATTATATAACAACCATGATACTTAGCGAAAATAGAATATGGTGTATGGGCAAGAGAGACAGAAATCTATCAGCAGTGTAATAACTTTTCTCCTTTGTAATTGTGTCACACTTTATATTAATTTTCGACTGAGTAGAGTGGAGATCAGTTCCTGCTACTTCACAAGCCTTTGGAAAACATTTGACGAGATCTGATCAAGAATAATAATTTCTGAATCCTCAGTTGAAAGAAGTTTCTCTTTTAATAAATTCAATGGCTAGTTCAAAGGTTCAAAAACTAAAGATTCTTTGACTGATTCCTAAGCAGCAAACGCGAGTGAATGAACAACCTTATCCCTATCTGTTCCGTATCACAGCAATACGACCGAATCACATTCTTCAAAGTTTGATGGGATCGTTCTTAACATTCAGGATGATAGGAAGAAGATTAAAATGTTCAATGCCTAATTGATGGCCAACTGGTTGGAACATTCCCGATATAAAATCACAAGCCCAAAATAATACAGTGTTCCAAATGCATTATTGTATAGAATTTGCTGACATGCCATTAGCCTTTGTTGAGCTGATGAGCCAACATTCTTGATATAATCACAATGATGTCATCCAGGATGTCCTCTAAATAATAACAAAGTAGTTTGTAGTCCAAAAAATGTCAATGAACATATTATAATTCCAATCAATAATCTTTAAATAAATGATTCATCACAAATTATATATAAACACAACTATCAATGATTTTAAGACTGATTTTAAAATAGGAATAGAGACTTTTGTTTGCTTTAGAATCTTATATAAAACCTAAGTCACAATATGATGATCAGGATGTGGGTCATTTTTCATCAAATTTATAAACAAGTTCTCTTTAGAACAGTCTAAGCCTAGACCTTGAACTCAAACAACTTATCAATAGCTTAAAAAGCAGGTAGCTTACGACCAAGATAAAAAGCAGGTACTCTTCCTACATCATTCTTGGGTCAAAAGGCAATATCAACATATCTACATTATTTTAAAGTTTAATTACAGTCTTGAACAAATGTTAGATACGTAATATGTTGTTAATGACATTTTTTTAATCTACAAACAGTACAAAAGGTAGTAAAATAATATATATTTACATTATCTCTATTTAATTTCTATTGTTTATTGCTCTTTCTTCATTATTATATGGTATGTATATCTGTATTTTAAAACTGAATTTGGTAAAACAAATCAATTTAATGATCTACCTGATGTGAGACATTTGTTTTGTAAACAACACAATACATAGCCAATGTTTTTATTTTAGTATAGATTAAATGTTCAGATTAAAATTAATGGAGATAAACACGTTTACTTGAGTCTGAGTATAGCACATTAGTTTTTCACTTGAAAATTCATATGGTTTTGAAAACAATGAAATATGTTAGAAATCATAATGACCTACATACTGGCTCTGTTATTGGGTCTTAGCTTTTCAAAATTGCTGTTGTTTATTCCAAAATTAATTATTCCTACTTAAGCATCCAAAGTGGAATCAGTTGTATTATGTTCAGTTTTTAATTTTATTAGATTTATTTAATCAAATTATTATTAACTAAAATTACAAAGTGCTCAATATTATTTTAGGACGAAATTATTGTTTTGGAATTTTTGTGAATTCATTCCAAAGACCATTTGTGTTATAATATTGTGTTACATCAAGACTGTTAACACATCATCACATTCCATAGCACTTGCATATAAGCAAATTCGAGACTACATGCACATCAGGACGTTCAATATTGGAATTCATTCGGATCACCATTGAAATTCATTTGGAACTCTATACATTGGGACTTGTGATAGAACTTTTAGAACTATCTGAGCTTTAGATCACAATACTGTAAGCCGTTTTTAAATTCCCTCCTAGTATTATAGGCAAAAAAGAAGATTTTTTGAATTTAGCAAAACTTGTTAGTTCTGCTTTTCTATTTAGTTTACTACCATAGAATACTAACATAAATTTGGGACCCCTCTGGGATCTCATCTTTTTTAAACATATTTCAGAGAAATCAAATTTGCTTTTGAAATTTAAATATACCTCGTTTCGTAATTTTCATTGTCCCTTGTAAAGATATTTTTAATTTACATATTTGCCATATTTTCACAAACCCGGCAAAGTTTCTTCGATTTTGGGATTCAAATCTGTGTTTAAAATTGATTCGGAAAGGATTATGAGAGCCTCATTTGGATCAAATTGTAATTAATTACGTCACGTATAAAAACAAAAAATAAAGGTTTCCTAGTTTAAACATGATAAATTTGTTAATTATGCAAACATTTATGTCTATTTGTATTAACAATTTCGCAGTTTAGAAGATGCCAATATGCTTAGAATGTTTCAGTCTGAAACAATCATGTATCACAGTAAGGGCCATTCGACATTTCTTCCATGTTAAATATTTTCCAGCAACAAAGTTTTCATAGTCAGAAAAAGGTTGAGATAGATAATAAAGTTAAACATAAAATTGAAAAAGCTTTTGATTTGGATTTATAAACATTTCATGTTATTTATTGGAAATTTGTATTCCGTTTAAACGACAATTGACAGCTTACACCATGCAAGAAAAGGAAAATGAAAAGAAAAAACAAAAGGCAAGCAAACGAACGGCAAACTCTGAATTCAATACATTCCAAAATCTATAGCATGCCATCACATATCTAGTGTACGACATAACGTTCTGAAGCTTCTTAACTTTCGTCATGGAAAAGTTCTTTAACTGCAAAATGTGCTTTCGCTTTGCGTTTTAACAGAAATTGCACGTCTTGTTTTCGATAATTATTTAGAACGTTGAATGCCCCATTAGCAACGGAAAATACCGAAAAAAATACATTCGCAAAAAAGACACTTGAACAAGTATACAAATGAATAAAAGAGAATAACGACGATTAGTATCCTTTCTAAATGAAAACTGAAAATATGATTTTTTTCGTAAACGTGAGATCGCGTTAATTTGCCTAATTTTAATAGGTACTAGCGTATTATCTTTAGTCAGTTGCAGTTTGTAAGAGTGTTACTTTCTTCTTAAGGACAGTTGTGGCAGTAGTATTTTGGGGAGGTAGGATAAGAAGTATAATTGGAAGCTCTTTTTGATTAGCTACACTGTTGGAAACGTTGAAAAAAATACGTTGTAAAAGAAGATATAATTGTGATTAACAAATAATAAATTAGCTCAAAGATTGTTTCCTAATTCATTTCATTCAATGTAAAACTTAACAGGTTTTCACGTTGCATGTAACCAATGTTCAGAACTTTGTTGAACATCTGTATGATTACATTTAATCAGTCCAATTGGCATGTGTGCTATTAAGAACATCACAAAAAGAAGCAAACAGTTCTTAAAATGTTTTATAAACAAGAACGATCAAAACACGAGGATCTGGTCATTATCTGGCAATGTTCAATTCTCTCTCTCTCTCTCTCTCTCTCTCTCTCTCTCTCTCTCTCTCTCTCTCTCTCTCTCTCTCTCATCCAAATATAAAAGAAATCATACCCTTATTGTTTAATCAATCTTCGGACAGATTAAAATTTTAGCAATATTGTATGACGTATCGAAACATAAGCTGTTTCATCATACAGACCAAACAGATAGTGCACAAATGGATGTTTTGAGACAAATAATACCAACAGAGTAATAAAGCTTTGAATATAATCACTTTGTGTCTAGCACGTTTAGATTAGGTTTCAGTATTAGACCGTCCATAGTGCTCTCGCTTAAGCGTGAAAGCCAATGACATTTATTTGATCTTAAGATTGGTTCAGTATATGACATAGTATATATATATATATATATATATATATATATATATAACTATATATATATATATATATATATATATATATATATATACTATATATATATATATATATATATATATATAATTATACACGTAATGTCTTTTCTTAAAAGTGTTTTTTATTGCATTACCAGAGATCATCTACCGTTTGCATCCATTAAACACTAATTTGTAGTATCTCTATGCACATTTTTCCATATGTAAAAAATTTTTCCGGAGGTATTTCACACACAATGATATTGATTATTTTCACGATTGAAGTTTAATATATACTGCAAATAAACCGTATCGCTCTATTCTCATCCATCCCTTTTCTTTGTGTGCCTTGTCTGGCGCTAATATACATGTGTTTTATGATTGGTATTGTTTCTCATGATGAATTTTATAATAGATCTTTTAAAAAAAAAACTTATATTATGCACATCCATTTGAATTCGAGTATGTAATGTTTGAGCCTGAAACAATCATTGTCTCATTTAATAACCAGCACAAAAATGAGTGCTACTATTTATAATGTTGATGACATTATGCACCTCAAGTACACATCTCTATGCTCCTTATAGCCCTCTAGATTTATTGTACACATTTGAAACAAGATAATGCAATGATACCGTTTATAGCATTCGGCACTACCAGACGAACTGGTGTGAACAGTTTTGTCAAACAAGCAAAGATGCAAGGTTGCATACAAATAGAGAGATAACTCTTCATTTGCAGGAACAGCGAAAATTTCCAGGCCAATTGATCCTCAAAATACTCCACAAGCTCACCGTTTTGTTCCAAAGTAAGGATAACGTCTGACATTATCAACTACTTTTACTTACGTAAGGTCATGATGCGTATTCATCATTAATATAGACACTTACCGCAGACTGAAAGGAAACACAACAAACAATTAGTGGGACATCATAATTCGGGCAAACTTTTTAGTATGTTATAACAAAATAAAAGCACAAAGGCCGAAGTCAACAAATTTAAGTGGCGTTTTGAAATAGCATTAATAACAAAGTAATGAAACGTTAATCGAAAAACTTGGTATTGGGATATGCTTCCAAAATTTGAGCGTTCATGGTGCTTTAATCTGCAAACACTAATTCTTTACTAATATTAACACTATGTTAGCTTAATCATTAAAACTCGTGAACACGGTGTACTCACGTACGCTTTTATTTCGATATAATATTGCATTTTTTATTTAATGCCAATTATTCTGCCAGAAGAGAATATATAACATTGTTATATAACATTGTTCAAGTCATTGTCATGACATCAACCTTAAAAGGAAGCACTACAGATTATCAACAGGTCGATGTGCCTCAACGATCTAAACCTCTTTAATTGTTAACATTAACGATATTGTCATTGATATTCATTCCAGTATAAGATCGTTTTTTATATTATTGATATTGTCACTTGCATTCATTGAAGTATAAGACCGTTTGCTGATGACAAGTTGCAGATCGAAACAATCTATCATAAACCGTTTCGCGGTGAAGGGAGCATTGCAAACAACGCTCTCTTGTTGGTATTCGCCCTTTAATGTGTAGGAGTGGATTATGTAAGTATGCCCAATTCTAATTCTTGTTACGACTACCTCGACCCTACCCAGGATCCATACATGTTTTCATCTACAAAATTCAAGGACTTTTTTCATTTTGAACGTCCATTACGACAACAGGAATCTTGTCAAAATAAATCATACCCACATAACGTATAAACAGAAACGTCTGTGGTTAGTAATATAGAGTGAATTCATACAGAACAAATGTAAATAGCTAATCACATAGACATATTACCAGTTACTGATATTGGAAAGTACTTCTTATGAAAAGCGTCTAAAAGTCTATCTTCTGGAATAAAAACTATTGTAGTTGTAGTAGATTCAAAATTTCCCTCCTCGAATCAGAATGATGCCGAAAACGAACTTCGGATTGCTGGCAATAACGTAAAAATATTAATATTAAACACTGAGGATAACATTTGATGTCACTGTCAGCTATTATCTTGTAGTTGTTTTTTACTTCTGCCCAATTTTACTGTCCAATACATGTATATGGTTCTTCTTCTCATTTGCCTTTTCTCTGATAGCATGTGGCTGTGGAATCAATTAAACGAATCCAAAACGTTTATAAATGGGGCAGTTGCTTTAACTTTGTTGACAAGACCAACATGCTTTCTAACGTTTGTGTGGCTTGCCAAAGTTGACACTACCATGGATAATATATCGATCGATTTTTTTCCACACTGTGCAATATGCATTGTTCTTGGAAGTCCCATCTCATAGAAGGCACGATCAATAATTATAGTTTGTTACCTATGCATCACTGAAACTATACCTCCCATGCATGATACAACTATCGATTATTATTTATAAATTGTCAATTAGAAATGTTCAGAAACTTACAAACTTCAATTGTGTAATGGTAATCAAAGAAAAACTGTTCCATGTAAAAATTATTCCTTGCTTTTTAAACTCCCATCTCGATGAGGCACAGTTAACTATTCATCACTGAAAATGCACTTTGCGAGTGGCGTGGTACACAGTCATTAATTAAATGATCGCAAACCATCAAATGTAAATGAGTAATGATAAATAAATACCAACAAAAATATTCTATATTGTTGTGCAGGAACGTGGTCTGGAAGAAAACTAAAATGCGCAGGCATGTTGCTCAAAGGGAATCTACTCAATATATAAAGTTGCTTCCCTTTCAGTTTCGTTTTGAGTAAGTGTTAAACGCTCAAAAACCAAAATGTGCAATGAACATGACAAATGAAAAATTCTGCTTTCTTTTCTATTTCGAACAAACACAATTATTTGTATAATGTCAAAGCTCGTTTGACGAGAACATTGATCCGTAATGGGTTTTCAAACTTCTTACTTATGTAGTGATATAAGTCCTAATATCGATTTGGAGAAGATCACAGTTTAAAATGTGTTTGGTTTAGATACAAATCAGAGGAAGGTCTATTGCCGTGCTCTCTTCTGAAAATATCGATACACCATCCGCAAACCAACTTTAGTAGAGCGAGTTTCACTGATGAAGAGTGCAGAAGTATTTTTCTCATCCTTTGTGCCACCTCTGTAAGGTCTTGTGTAGTTCATAACTTCATAGAAAAATTCCTTGTAAGATTTCAGAAAAAAAAAAAGTTTTTATTCCTTTGTGCAGCCCAAAAATACTTTGGGTTGTTTAAGAAGTCAGGAAGTGTTAAAGAAACAAAAAGCTTTAGGATTGCCAAAGATCGTTTCTTAATATCAAGTTTGGAAGATATTCAAATGTCGAAGGTAAGTTTGGCATTCGGTGTATTGTAATATAATGTTTTGTATTTGGGTTGGAATCCAGAAGCAAAACCATGGGTCAGATGGTTGGGTCTTAAGGTTAGGGCATATTGGACATATAATGTTTCTCTACGATGCGATATAGGTGGCTTATACGCTTCAGTCAAGCGGTTTTCTCATGGGAATGTCCCAGAAGCTTCCACGGCGAGTCATATTGCTACCCTGTGAATTGGGTCAAACATCTCCAAGTATGAATTTCTGGATGAAGTATAAACAACAGTGCCACAGTCCAGTTTAGATCTAATCAAGGATCTATATAGGTTAAGAACGACCTTGCTATTAGCACTCCAATCAGTGTGCGCTACTACTTTGAGCAAATCGAGAGCTTTCAAGCATTTGGATTTCAAGTTCTTATTGTGTGGAATGAATGTGAGTTTTCAGTCGAAGATAATATATAAAAACTGTCTCCAGTGAGCTTCTGATCACCATGTTGTCTTCGAAGCAAAGAGAAATGAATTCGTAATGGTTTTGAAATTGAGAGTGAGGAACCACTGGCAATTTAAAATCTTTTTTGAAATTTATTGCAGTTGTCTTTTAGTTGCATGCATGAGTTTGAATCTGTAACATGTTAGGAAATCATCAACTTATAACGAGCAATCCACACCAGGAGCCAAACACTAGTGTTATTAAGCTTGATGTAAAAAAGATAAAATACTGCAGTGTGACACACACAACTCTTGCTCGTACGTATCAGTGGGAGCAGAGCACACTCGTACCTCGAATTCAGGTTTAATTGCTTAGTTTTAGATATCGGAAATAGTTCTTCTTTCCCTTACCATTCACTTTGCGGATCGTGTCCCATACTTTCTCTATAGAGAAACAATAGCTTCGAGTAGAAAAAATAGTTTTCCGTGATGCTCTATTACAATCTTTAGTTATGAGGCACTAGTTAGCACGGAATATATGGTACTACTTAAATTTTCAAACGTCGGACCATTATTAAATTTTCTGGATGCTTCTTGGCTTTGTCTTATGGCTTCTTTACAGTCTTTAGTGAACCATGACTTATTGGTTCTTTTATAGATAGGTGCTGACTTAGCAATGGATACTTCTGCAATCTTGAGTAAAGTACATGTAAACTGTTGCACGTGATCATTAACGATTAAAACGGTATCTCTTTTTAATCTAGATTTGCAAAGTGTTTCGAGCTTGGCCCTGAAGCCCTTCTTTAATTCCAGTGGAAAACTGGCTCATCGATGGTAGAGTCAATATTCTTACAAAATAATCATTCGATGACGAATGACGCTTACAGTAAAAGGTTTGTAAACTTGTGCTTAAAGAAATGGCATGATGAGGAATGTATTGCACACAACAACAGAAGCTCCTCCTGACGATTAGTCAATATAATTCTATTAAGTGTTGAACAAGGAGTAATTTGTATGTTTGATGATGTCCATATCTTTAAAAAAAAATGGTTTCCTGCAGACACAGCACTGCAAGATCATGCTCATCTAAAAGTAAAAGAATGTCATTGTAGCTGGTTTGAAGTCCTCGACAATTCCATTTTAAGCTGGTGTTCTTTTTTCCGAATTAAAAGTAGCGATGGAGTAGTATTTAAGTTAAATTTCACCAAGGAAATCTTATATATGCTTTATTTATCACCTGAATGTATAGGGTTACATTTTTTGTTCGTAGGTTTGGAGCCGTCTTAAATAAACGGGCAGTTACTGCTGAACCCATGTCCGCAAAGTCCCCAAACCAGACATGCAGCGAGGGCGCATAGGGCCTAGTCTACAACAAAGGACATTCAGAGCGATACACAGGAATAGAAAACTTAATATGTTGTATGCCCAAATTAGGAATAGATGTAATAACCTTACAGCATGAATTTATATTACACCATCTAAGATATAATATTCTATGTGCCTGTTGTGAAAGCATTGAACGATGCTTGAAAAAAGTGAGAAGTATAAAACTGAATCCAAGGTTTAGTCAGCTGCCATTAACATTCACCACAGATACAATCTTACATTGGTTCTAGCATTTGTCTGTAATGAAATTCACGTTGATTTCTTCTTATTCAAACTTTTATAAAGGTACCAAAGCGTTTTATCTCATTGTTCCGAAATGCAAAGCACAATTTCCACTTTTAATACTGTAACATCCTTAATGTTCTCCATATATGAGTCACATAATGCTCATTACTTGCATCTCTCTCTCTCTCTCTCTCTCTCTCTCTCTCTCTCTCTCTCTCTCTCTCTCTCTCTGCGCTTTTGCTTTGATCATATGATAATCTTCATATCCTGCTATCCTTGGATACTGTGGAACGTTTGTAGCGAAAGAACTCTGTTATGTATATTTAATTTAATTGTTTGTTTGTTAGCTTTAATTGTTTTATTTCATTGCTTGTTATTGTAATGCAACGTTGTTTTCTGGACTTGACCTTGGCCACAATTGAGTTCATTTCTGCTTGACCTGATTGACTTTTTATTGTTTTTTTTTTTAATTCATTTATGTAAACAACTAATAATAGCTTCATTATTCTCTATGTGTATGAGCTTATTAACCGAATTATTATTCAGGTAGACATGTTCATTTGGGTCAGGGTTTTGGAGAATCTTAAGTGAATTTTATAGGCTATTGTGTTGTGAATAAACAAGAATCATTAGATCATTCTAGAAGGTTACTTTCCACTAGGTAATGGTTGTTGTTAGAAAATGCTAATTTGCGACCTGGGGTCAAGCAGAAAACTATATTATCTTTCGACCGTGAGGATTTTATCAATTGTACTTTAAAATCTAGCACCTTAAGTTGTTTAATGTTGTGACCAGTTTGCGCTGAATTTAATTTTCTTCAAATTATTGAATTCAGTGATCATTTTCTCTGGAAATACAAAAGTGCTCTGACAAACGTCTTAGAGAAAGACATTTATTGGAATTTATATGAATTCAAACCTGGAATAATATTTCTGTGATTCAACAAGAACCTGTTCACACATCAGCGCCTCGCAGACCATAATAGACAAGTCATCGACTTCAAGTTAGATCTCTTTGGGACTTGAACTAAATTTCATTCAGGACTTTTTATTACTAGGACTTGCGTCTTTAATTCTTGGATGTTTTGGATTTAATTCGCAATACCGTAGGTTCTTTTTTCTCATTTTTTACTTTGTATTCCAGGGAAATAAATTATTTGTAAAATTTTACAAAGCTTATATCATACTATCATGCAGGTTAAAGAACTTTTTAATTCGTTATTTTCGGAGATTCGAACCCAGGTAGGTGGGTAAACAGCACCCATCACCTTGCCTACTTGCTTATACTTAGTATAATCTTTTCCAATTGAACATGCCATACCATTGTTCAAAATGTTAAAAGGACACCATGAGTTTGCAAACATTGTTCAAAGTTTTCCAATAAATTGTCCAATAAACTGTCCAATAAACTGTACAAGAAACTGCTCTTAATATTTTAATAATAAAGCTGAACCAGCTTTCCGAAATAGAGGAACAGTGAGCAGATTGCATGACTGGATTCTCTGCCATTTAAGTGTCTTTATCTGCTCACTCTACCATGTATGTCACTTCGAGTAACACGTAATGTCACTAGAATGGCACAGTCATGTTTAAGCAAATTCGAATTTCAAAGACACTGGTATGTCTATCCTTCTGTATACACAGCCGGGACTGTAATTTAAATAAGTACATCCCTATGTCCAACAAAAGTTGACATTTCCCCCAAGATAGGGATTA
>JAECUM010067527.1:0-16660 GCA_016617855.1 Megalonaias nervosa
CCGTACCGTTATTGCGTGTCATTCCTTTCAAAGTGGATTCTGCCACGGCTGCTGACGAGGAAGGTGGAAACACCTATCACGTTCACCACGAATTTGTACATCCTCACTATTTGCCCGTCAGTAAGTCGTATTTCGACACTGTCAACATTACTATAAAAGGAGATCTGGGACAAAATATTCCATTCACCAAAGGGAAAGTCACAGTGAAACTCCATTTTCGAAAACAATTACTCTAACTTTTTGTCAGTCATGTATCCTGTGTACCAAGGAGTCTCTCAACAGCGAGGACATGGTTTAGGTGATATGCTCAAATCAGCCTTTCGTACAGTGGTTCCCGTTTTTAAACCGATGGTGACACGGGGATTGCACGCCTTAAAACATTCCGCGTTGACGCAAGGTAAAGAATTTCTCCAAAATGTCATCATTGACAAACAAAACCCCAAAGAAGCTTTCTTGAGAGCAGGCAAAAATGTCTTGCTTCAAACGGGCAAAAACCTTTTGGGTCGGCGAGAAACTCCTATAAATGCCCTGGGCAATGCCGAGTCAGGCATTCCTGCTTCCCTGACGCCACAGCAAGGACAAGGCAGAAAAAGACGACGAAAACACTCCTTGAGAGGATTTCACACCCCTAGAGCTAGAAAGACTAAGAAAAGAAAAACTGTCCGCGAGTTAGACGTTTTTGGTTATTAAAAAAAAGAAAATGATGCACCGAGAGTCTTGTGCTTGTTCCAAGTCGGAGCTGGTTCTGTTTGTCATGCCACCCAGCATGATGACGATACAAGAATCACAATGGGTCGAATTTCATCCCGTCTCCTCTTTGACTGATTCAGCTCCCATCGAGTTTGAAATCAAAGGACAACCCGAAGATTACATGGATCTGAATATCTGTTACTTGTACCTAAAACTGAAAATGATCAAAACCGACAACACCAATCCGGGTGCCGATGCCAGAGTAGCTCCCGTTAACAATTTCATGCATTCCTTGTTCAGCGAAGTGGATTTGTACTTGAATAACAAACTGGTCAGCAGCAGTATGGATACTTACCCTTATCGAGCGTACCTAGAAAATCTCTTGACGTACGGAAAAGAGGCCAAGAACACTCATCTGGATGCTTGCGTGGTATGGAAACCTGACACCGCAGGTGAAGACACGTTTAACGACACAGCCCTGACAGCCGATGACAATCCTCACAATGTGGGTTTTAACAACCGTCGAAGGAAAATCCTGCAAGGTCGTAATTTAGAACTAATGGATCGTTTGCATTTGGACATGTGGTTGCAAGACAAGTATTTGCTGAACGAAGTGGATATTCGCCTGAGACTCAATCTCAGCAGTGTCGCTTTCTATTTGATGGCTCATGCTAACGAGCACAAAACCATCATCCAAGAAGCCAGACTTTATGTGCGCCGCGTAGAAGTGTTACCTTAAGCGGAAAATGACATCAATCAAACATTGAGCAGATCGACCGCCAAGTATCTGATACGACGTGTAGAAGTGAAAACATTCACCATTGCTGCTTGATTCCGATCCACGATCGAAGATCATCTGTTCCAAGGACAGTTACTCAAACGTTTAATCGTTGGCATCGTCAGTAATGCAGCCCTCAACGGAGCCCTCGATCAAACTCCTTTCCAGTTTAAGCACTACAGAGTGTCCAAGATCGAAGTCAGTCGCGATGGCAAGACTTTGTGTACCAGACCCTTCGAACCTAACTTTGCCCAGAAGAATTACTTGAGATCGTACTTGTCCCTGTACGAAGCTACGGGGCAACTAGGAACCAACGCCAATCACGGTATTTCTTACGAAGATTATGTCGGAAGTTACACTTTGTGGGCCTTTGATTTCACTCCAGACCAAGGCAGCAACGAGGGACATTTCCACCCTATAAAATCCGGTCAACTGCGTGTGGAACTTCAGTTTGCAGAAGCTCTCACCGAGACGGTCAACGTCATCTTGTATGCCGAATTCGATAATACCACAGAAATCAACAGTTTGAGAGAAGTCATTCTAGACTACTAGAAACAATGGAAGACTCCTATCCCTCTTTAAACAGTGGAGAATCTTTGGACATGGAATGGGAGGATAACGTGAAAGCAAAACCCCAAGACCAAGACAAAGAGGACGAGGTTGTAGTCACGTCCAGATGGCCAGAAGAAGAATAATATTTAGTGTCCTGTTTTGCCAAACACCTGGCGAATACAATTACAGAATTGATCAAGAAAGATTCCTATGGATATCAAAACGATCACCCCAGTCAAATTCAACACGATAAATGTCTGATGATGAGTCAAGAAGAAAAATTGGACGAGTATCTGGACGACGCTTGGGGTCTCATCTCGGAAGAAGCAGTGTTTGATGAGTGGTATAAAGGCTTGCGTGATCATTCCTGTCCTCCATTGACTGCTCTAGAGATCCGTCGCATCGAATCTCTCTTGGCTCAGGGTGCGAAGACGGAGCTAATAGGCGTTTACTTGTCAGATCGTTTCAGGCAAAAAGTCAGAATTGAATTGATGACTTATCATCACCTGTGAAGAAAAAAACAACACAACAAAAAATGGATACCTAGGAACTTTATTACCTTTGGAACAATAGTTCGTATACTGCTTCTTGGAATCCTGTCGTGTGCGCTAAAGATGAACTACCTCATCGCAAACCTCAAGACCATCAAGCTTATGTCATCAACACGGACGAAAGTCATCTTCCAGGAACTCACTGGATTGCCGTCTACTTCCCTCAAGAGAATTGTGTGGAATATTTTGATTCGTATGGATTACCCCCTTTGGAAGACGATATCATTGACTTTATGAGAAGAAATGCCCAGACGACACGATATAATAATGTGAAGTTACAAGGTACAGATTCCATCGTGTGTAGACAATATTGTGTGTATTTTCTTTATCAACGCAGTCTTGGATATACTTTAGAACATTTAGTGACTTATTTTGATCGTCACTCTTCTAGAAACGATGAGAAAGTAGATCGATGGTTTTGTGACCATTATGGTTATCTTTTGTCTTTAGCTAGGAAACGTAGTGTACATCTATGGCCTCATGACTTCCATCAATGGAAATCTCACATGATTTCACAACGTTGTCAACCTTGTCAAAAATAATTTGTTTGATGTTATTGTTACTTGTTACTTGTTGGTTGAATAAAAAATGTTGTGTTTTGAAAAAAAATGTGTCTGTGGTTTGTTTTCAAAAAACACTATGAACATATGCTCTTTGACTTCTCTCTATCCCTCACCATGACATGAGCTATCATAGCGTTCCGACACTAAAACCGAGTAGGGATGTTTTCTATCGCGTCCGCGTTTGAACCATATAAAGCGGGTTGTTCTCCAGTCTGACCATCCATGGTTGACTCGTCTACCTATGAACATGCCTTCCACACTAGCCCAGCTGAACGAAGCTTACGTCAGTTTACATCGTGTCAGGCTAAACCTGATACCTAAACCTGAAGAGATAGAGAATGTCAGGATGTTAGCTATAGCCCTAGACCTAATAGAAGAGGTCTTCAGAGAGGAAATTAAGAAAGAACAAGAAGAATGGACTGAGAAGTACAGACTTCAGAAGAAGCAGAGAGAAGAACAACAGCAGCAACAACATCAGCAACAGCAAGAACCAGACAGAGGTTTTGTGGACTGTCGAGTAGACACCAAGGAATTCTCTTTCTCTTTCCGCAGAAGCAGACCGTATCGTATAGGAAAGCCTGCCGCCAGACGGGGACGCAATCTTAGACAGTAAAAAAGATTGCCATTACTCCCGTTAACAAAAAAACAGCCCTTTTCAGGGCTACCCAATACTCTCGAAAAAAGATACTAATTCAATTTGCCAAAACAAATTTGTGTGTTTGTATGTTTTAAAAAAAAAATAGAAGTGTGTCTATAAGCACTTCGTTTCTTTTGTCAGTAACAAAAATTCACCCTTTGTTTTCTCTGTCTTGTCAAATCGTGCATGCCTGTGTGTTTGTAAGTAAAAAAGTAAAAAGTCAACGTGAGTGCTTCTTTTAGGTCCGAGCGTTTGATGTTATGGTAAATTTGGGTGTTAGGGGATGTTTACCTTCACGTCCGTGCTTCAAGTATATAAAGCGACGCTATCGTCAGTCTAGCTACCCATCGTTGACTCGTCAACATTAAAAATGAATAGCAGAATTGCTAAGCTTTTAGAACTCCAAATGCACCTGGAATATGCCAGGCGCCTTTTAGATGAACTGATTATGGAGGCCATACAGGAGGAAGAGAGAATTAACGAGGAGGAAGAGGAGATGAAAAAGAAGATAGAGAAGGAGGAAAGGATCCTGCATCACCTCTTCATGAGACCTCAGTGTGAGGTGAAACCTGAGGTGAGGACACAACAACCAGTAGGACCACCTCAACAACAACAACCAGTACAGGGTGTAGAGTAGGCAAGGAGGCCAGATCATCATCATCATCCCCGGGTCTGGCACAGAGGACAGAGGGAACAACAAGTATTCACTATTCCACAAACAGAGGAGTGGGATAGTGAAGCCACTCAAGCCCCGTCTGCTCTCCGAATCACACGTGGAAATTGGGAGAATGACTGGAACAGACGTTGCGTGTGTGGTGCCAGGCCAGGAAGGTGTCACCATTAGCTAGGTGAATTTGGAGTTCAAGAAAAAACAGCCCTTCTCAGGGCTATCCAAATCTCTAGAAAAGAGATAATAATTCAAGTTGCCAATTGATGTGAATGTAGAGTAGTGTGACTATAAACACTCACTCCTTTACTGTTGTGTGTGTGTGTGTGTGTGTGTGTGTGACTGTGTGTGTGTGTGTGTCTGTGTGTGTGTGTGTGTGTGTGTGTGTGTGTCTGTGTGTTTTGCGTTCTCGTTCGTTTGTGAGGATAGTAGATAGGTGTGTTTTATGCTTTCTCCTTCGTTGGTGAGGATAGTAAATAGGTGTGTGTTTTATGCTTTCTCGTTCGTTGGTGAGGATAGTATATGTGTGTGTTTTATGCTTTCTCTTTCATTGGTGAGGATAGTAAATTTGTGTGTTTTATGCTTTCTCTTTCGTTGGTGAGGATAGTATATTTGTGTGTTTTATGCTTTCTCGTTCGTTGGTGAGGATAGTATATCATATGTGAAGTGAGTGTAAGGGATGTTTTCGTTCACGTCCGTGTTTGACGTATATAACGCGGAACGCTCGTCAGTCTGGCTACCCACGTTGACTAGTCAACACAAGATGGAATTGTTTAACGAGTTAAGAGACAGTTATTTTTGGATGATGGATGCAGCCTACGTGGTGGAAAGGCTAGAACAGGAATGGAAATATCCAGACAGCCAAGACTTTGTGACCAGTCAAGTCACTAGCCTGAAAGTAGCCAGGGATCAGGTGGCAGGGATGATAGAAGAGGAGGTGGAAAAAATAAGAGGCTTCATCCATCGTAAATATGTGAGAGTGGGAACATTGAAGGACGCACTTGATAATGTCATCCAAGTGAGGTGCTTTTTAGAAGAGCAAGCAAATTTACGGAGTGGTCTTTTGCCCCGTGGGGATTAGAGAAATTAAGGAAATCTGAAGACCTAATGAGAAAAGTGATGAAAGAAGAGGTAACGAAAATCAAAGACACCTGGACAAAAGAGAGAAAGGAGAAGGAAAACCAAAAAAAAAGAAAGAGGAGTTTGATAGACTAAATCAAAACTGGATAAAGGTACAGGAAAAGTTTAGAGAGATGGAACATCCTGACTGGATTCTAGACGAAGAAAAGAAAAAGAAGAAGAAGGGAATTATTCGAAAAGTGAAGAGCTGGTGGAAAATATGGAGACAATAGAAGAAAAACCCAAAGGCCCTTTTCAGGGCCACTCCATTGCCTCGAAAAGATTTATTCTTTCTTGCCTAAAAAACGAATATATGAAACATACTCTACTATTCACTGACACGAACGCGACTGATTCGTGTTTGTATATAGAAATGACACAGGTGGCATGACGTCACGGTACTACCTCGCTACATTGTTGCCAGTGTCCAGTACGGTGACGTCACCCTACCTGTTCCATTCCTGTTGTCGCTATACAGGCCCAGGGTGTGCTAGTCGCTAATACAAAATTCCCATTGGAGCTATATTACCCCAGGCTGTGGTTTTGGGCCTATAAATCTTGGGGCCATATCACCCCAGGCTGATTTTCCTTCTTTGGCATGATGAGGGCCCTATCGCCCCACTACAATACTGATCTGTTTCCGAGAGATGCTCATAACTATATCTGTTGAACTGTGTGTTAAGAATTTTAAAAAAGCAATGTAATTTTAAAATAAATACTTATACATTGTGTGCTGTGCAAAAATGTGATCAGGATTAAGTGATGGTGCCCAATGTAAAAATTTAAATTTTACCACAATGCAATAAATTCATTTAAGAAAGATGAGATTCAATCGTATTATATGTAAAGGACATATTCATTACCTACCCCCGCAACACACCACCTAAGGACTAATATTTTGAAAATATACATCCAACACGGAAACGCTGAGAGATAAAACTGAATTCTGGGAGAAGAGACTAGAACGGGTACCGACTTGTGTGTGAAACAATATCCATTACCGGGGAGGTGTAAAAGGCATTCAGAACGGTTTTCATCGGTGGATAAGGAATATGAGAATAAGAAAACTTCACTCGTGGGGTGGGGGCGGAGAGATTTGATTTTTTTTTTCAGACCAGAATTTGGTTTATGTGTGCGGAGATCTCTGTGCGATGCTGTCGGGGAAGATGAAATAAAGAAAGTTATGGAAAGAGCACCAGTTACACTGATATCTCCTTTTCCCACTGGTGCGTATTATAAGCCACACCTTCTTAGGGATACGCATGTATTTTTCTGATAATAATAACCCTGAAGCATGGAACTCGCCCAAGTAACCTATGCAAATGTCCCTACCAATCAAAGCAACTTATCAGCGAGTCATTCAGTATAAACTCACTTGCCTGGTTTCACCTAAATCTTGAAGACATTTAAAAGATGCTTAAATTTAAAAACAATGAGACAAATTAAATTCCAGATTATCGGATGAACAATATTTGGATTCTACTGTTTAGAAGATGCCAATTGTTAATGTAGTTTTTAAAATTCATATCAATGAGTAACCTTGTCGTTTAGATATACACTCATAGCCCACTAAGTTGTCGTTTGGCAGATGTATACGCCAAGCCCTCTCCTGATCTTATCAATAAAGGCTTCTAGAAGGATTATTAAGAGTTGTTAAGATAACGCACAGTAACAGACTCCATGCGAACTTGTGATACAATTATTTAACACTTTTTGTCTTGTCACGTGTGTTGAAATACAGATCTTCGTCCAGATTTGATGCATTTATGAATGCGGAGAGAGAGAGAGAGAGAGAGAGAGAGAGAGAGAGAGAGACGGAGGGGGGGGGGACAAAGGAGTAAACATTGATTTTTGTTTCAAAAGGTAATTAGCGAATACTCCTTAGCTCTTTTTAAGGATTCGGTCTGACCACCACGTACTAACAAGTAGACAATTTCTTATGCTGGTAAAGTAGTGCCAAGTACTTTTCAGGAGGACAGAAATGACTGTTTATTTTGAAGACGTGTGCTGGTTTTCTGAACATCCTGTGGAGATCCTTTGTTTTTCAGTGATGAAAACATCCCTCGTGAATAGGTTTCATGCTGATTTTATTTGCGCATCTCAAAACGTATGCTAAGGTACACCTTAAAGAGATTTTAGTATCATAATGTTTATTATTCAAAATGTAAAACTTGTAAACTTGTTAGAGTTTAATTTTGTGAGATTTTTTTTTTTTCCTGCCAGTGGTTCTAATTTTATGTACACGCCATACTCAGCTTTGTACCATAGCTGGACACAATTATTTTTCATAAAAGGTTTTGAATGTAGATGCCATTTAGCTATACAATACGTGGTAGACCATTACGGATCGACTGCTTTGGGTGTCAGCGGAAAGGCACCCAGCTACAATTTCCTCTGCATGATATAAATGCGCTGAAAGTTTCGTTAAAAAACAACCAACCAAAAATACATGGCAAAACATTAGTGCCCTGTTTCTTATTGATCATTTAATATTTTTTTTTTTTTGTTGCTGCCATGCCGATATAAGGCCTCTTTATTCAAAACAATTACTGCTTGAGCTCTTATGCTTATTACTTTATTAAAATTATCTCTTAAGCACAGGATAAAGCCCTTTAGTCGTATAGTTATGTCATCCTTTTGGAAACTCTGCCCCCAGCAATTTGTTGAATTACTAAGACCAGTATATATTTTGATTCATTTTAAAATTCCATATTCATCCAGGAATTTAATCTTTCTCACTCACTCAACATTCCTAGAGTTTCTTTCAAATTGATGACATTGATCACCTGGTCTGGAATTCATCTTTCAGATTGATGACATTGATAACCAGGCCTGGAATTCACCTTCACATTTGTGACATTGATAACCTGGCCTGGAATTCACCTTTCAAACTGATGACATTGATAATCTTGTCTGGAATTCCCTTTTAAAATTGATGACATTTTGATAACCTGGCCTGGAATTCACCTTCAAATTGATGACATTGATAACCTGACCTGGAATTCACCTTTCACATTGATGACACTGATAACCAGGCCTGGAATTCACCTTTCAAATTTCTTGACATTTATAACCTGGCCTGGAATTCACCTTTCAAATTGCTGACATTGATAACCAGGCCTGGAATTCACCTTTCAAATTGATGACATTTATAACCTGGCCTGGAATTTACCTTTCACATTGATGACATCGATAACCTGGCCTGGAGTTCACGTTTCAAACTGATGACATTAATACCCTGATCTGAAATTCACCTTCAAATTGATGACACGGATAACCTGGCCTGGAATTCACCTTTCAAGTTGATGACATTGATAACCTGGCCTGGAATTCACCTTCAGATTGGTGGCATTGATAACCTAGCCTGGAATTCACCTTCAAATGGATAGCGTTGATAACCTGGCCTGGAATTCAATAAATGGCCTTAAGTTAAAGTCTTAGACTTTTAATGAATACTCAGTCATTAGACACCTATCGTTGTTTGAACAAAAGCTTTAACAATATACGTCTAGGGGCCTGGGGCCTAAACTTAAATAACAAGACCAGATAACCCAACAAGCAATACATTTTCCAAAATACAACTTTATTTACATAAAATATAAAATCAAACAAAAGTGAAAGAATTAAAATTAACTTACAATGTATGAATTACTATCATATCCCAAATCGTACGAGCAATTTGACACTAAGCCGGAAATTGTCCAAACTGTTAAAAATATGAGCCTGTTTCCACGCTGAGTTAAAGTTTACATAAAGTACTAAATATTCAAGAAAACTGAGTTCAATGTAGTAATTTGCGACTTACACAGGACATTATGGTAGTGAAGATATCCGTCAAAACATTAAAGAAAGACAACTTAGTAAAACCTGTGAAAAGTGATGATCTTTTGATATCCGCTGTTTAAAACTGATTCTTATGGAAACTATTTCTTGAAAAAAGTTATTGTTCTGAAGTCCATCACAAGTACACAAACAGACTTCAAAGGATCGGCTAGTAGCCATTGCTAAGATGTAATTGACTGGAAATGTAACCTTCAATTTGATTCTTAAGATCTTCAATTTTTTTTCTAAAACTTATTAGAAAGCTATTTAAGATCTCATAATTATCCTGAACAAAAGACATAAATTTGCTGCAAAGCAATTATCAGGGGACAACGATGCCGAAGACGTAATAGACATGATATTACCACGAACTGTCTTCGGTAATGGACTGCTCCGGTGGTCTAGTGGTTAGAGCGTCCGTCTCGGATACGGGAGGTCGCGGGTTCAAATCCCGTTTGAGTCATACCAAAGACTAATAAAAATGGTACTAACAGCTGCCTCGCTAGGCGCTCAGCATTAAGAGGTTAGTGTTAGGACTGGTCGGCCTCGTGTCAGGATAATGTGACTGGGTGGGACATGATGCTACATGTCTGCGGCATGATGCCCCGGTGCTAGACATCACTATAGACTGTCACACTACAGGCATCGCAGCGATATGACTGAAAAATTGTTAAAGCTACGTTAAAATTCCAAATCACACACATACGTGTTCGGTATTGTCATACAGCCGTTTAACAACTGAAGAGTATGGGCATGTAGAGGTAAGTGTGCTGATAGAATTTCTTTCGTTTATCATGCCGTTGACCATTAACCATCGTGCCGGAATGCTACACTCTGCGATTCATTAACCGGAAAAAAACACAAAAAACATGTAGACTTCCTTAACACTCTGGGCATTGTACCAGAACAAACAGACGTTAGCTCATGCAAGCAAGCAGCGATAATGAGATGAAATGTCTGATCTTGTACCTATTTGGCGGTCTTAACTACGTACAAAAACAGAAATGATCATATTGGATGCTGCGACAAGTTTCTGTCAGCCTTACGACAAAACTAGACATTGATTGATTCTAAAGTGAATCAATTCAATTATGGCTATCCAATATCAAGGCACTCCCTACGGATCACTTGTAGAATCGAATTAAGGAAGCAATCATAGTTGTCGACGAGATTAAGCTATTTACGTGTCTATCTCCCGGTAACCACATTGCCCCATCTCATCGTATTGTGCCTGTAGGTGATCGAATTCTCATTAATCATGATCAGGTAGTTTTAACTAAATTGAAATGCCACGACTTTTCGACCAAGCGGGGTGTATAATCCATTTGTATGCTTTTGTCAAGTGTACAACTATTGGTTTGTACCTTGATTCACTCTAGAAGCACAGTTCACATTCAATCATTTTAGTGCGGGCAAATAATACAAATTTTTTTCACGCGCTGGACTCAGTCTTATTGCTGGCAAAATCGTTTAGAAAAGCGTCTAATCAAAGACCTCAATAAAAGCGATAATCACTAGAGAAACACCTATTGAAAAGGACAAAGTTGGTTTATCCAGGTTGCCCCGGCTAGAGTGGTTGCTATCAAAGGCATGCATTATGGAAGCTACATATTGCATAGACAGTGACACTTTTAAGTGGACATAAACACGTGCATAACAACTGAGGCAGAATAACTATGTACATTTGTAGAAAAAATAGATTAGTTCATTCAATAAATGACATAACACATAAAGGTAAAAGTGTTATGTAAATTCTGTAGGACACGTTTCGCACCTTCCTGCAAATTGAAGTGGACACCACACGATGATGTCGATTTTAATTTGAGTCTACGGTGACTGGTTTGAACGTAGAAAAATACAACTGTTGAATATAATTATCAAATTAATTAAAATATTACTTAAATGTTCGATCAGGGTCTATTGCCAAAATGAATGCATCATTGACAAAGAAGTACATTTGTTTACCTAAAATTAGGAACAAATTAAAAAATAAGCGCGTTAATTTTTTTAAACTATCATGAAGTATGTATACATTTTTAAACTATCATGAGGTATGTATACATTTTTTAAAACTATCATGAGGTATGTATACATTTTTTAAAACTATCATGAGGTATGTATACATTTTTAAACTATCATGAGGTATGTATACATTTTTAAACTATCATGAGGTATGTATACATTTTTAAACTATCATGAAGTATGTATACATTTTTCGAACATAGTTACCTAAAATACACACGTCATATTTTATTGATGTACGTCAACGTATGTACTCAAAATTTGATATTTGAATATATCATTTGCATCGTAAAAAATCAGAGACAGTAGAAAATAAACAAAATTATGGCAATCGGATTGATGTATCAGTAAATGTACATTATAACCACCACTGGCATTCCAGCCACAAAATAAAAATGACACTTAGAAAAACGGATACGCAGCACACACACTCAAGAAAGTAAAATTAATAGTTCTTACGTGATATCAAGAGCCATTATTTAATTTCACTTAATATTTTGTGTTTTTCTTATGGTTCTTCTTCACACTGAAGAATAAGAAAAGCCGAATCCATAAAAATGTAGTAATACAGATAATAAATACATCTAGCAAAACGCTAATTTATTGTAAATCGTCAGTGCACCCCTTACGATTGTAAATAATTCGAAGGAAAAGAGATCAAGGAATTATAAACTGGGATATATACATATTAACCAATTTATTGAAAGTAACTCTGAAATAAAGCAATCGGTTGAAGGAACTTTATAATTTTGTCGCAATAACCATGTTGTGTTTGTAGGCCGCTACTTTATTAATTTGACCCAGCTTTCTTGTTTAATCATAAGCGTGTCTTATATTTATTTAATCAATATGAATGAAAAGGAAGCAATTTTTCAATTTATAAAGGCGATTGCAGTTATTCGCAAAAGGTTGGGAACTACATTTCGTAGCGGACACACTTGACAGGGCTGTGCAGAGTTCGTTCATTCCGTCAACACACAGTTGCTGGTAGTCAGTCTTAACTGCGTAGGAAGTGCAAGTAGTTGTAACTGTATGTGATATAAAATAAAATATATGTATAGTATTTACACTGTATGTTTGATGTACCGCTTGTCGTATAAACTTTACATTAAAAGGAAACTCGGCAAGCCTCGTTTCCTTTAAATGAAAAATGAATATATTTCTTGGTATGTCAATGCTACAGCGTACATACAATACATCCATAACTCCCCACCCCATATCTCTCTCTCTCAATATGCATGTTTCTTTAACAGTAAGATACATTTATTCAACTGATTTCTTTTTAAATTGTAGTTTTCATACAAATTGGCACCTTTAAAAATGTACAGCATATAATTGGTTATTTTGCCTAGAATTGATTAAATCATACCCTAAGATAAATGCTCTGTACATTAAATTACTCAGATTGCATATATCAAGGCTACGCTATCAATTTAATTATTCAGTGAATATAGATACCTGGGCTGTGCCAGAGTCAACGGAATATAAATCATTGAATGAATCTACAAACCTGTCCTGTCCCAAAGTCAACGGAATATAAATCATTCAATGAATATACATACCTGGCCTGTCCCAAAGTCAATGGAATATGCATTTAATTTTGAAGATATGCATATTCCATTATGCAAATTGAACAATCCTAGTAAGATGTGATATTTTTCATCTTACAGTTGTTACACGTAAATTATTATTTTGATTCTGAAATAACTTTTTTGAAAACTTTATATTTAGCCAAATTTAAGCACATTTTTGTATCCGAACTCCAAATACGTTTATCTACAGCCTACATCTTGAGGATTCCTTTATCGTTGAATGCCAGTATTGAACAAGTCGGGTAAGCTAAACATTGTTTAACAAAATGCATATATATTCGTATTGCAAAAATAATGGTTGATCCCTGATTCTACATGTTCTGGATTATTTTTTTAACTTGGTCCATTACTTCAAAATACGGTAGTTCCTATAGGTCTTTTGAGGCATTCTCCCAAATTAACCTTAAAGGAAATCATTTTTGGTTCATGTCCTCACTACGAATTCATTTTACAAATTTTCAAGTGCATTTTTGATGAGATAAATCCTACGATTTTGTCACCATCATTCAAAATTCAGACAACTAAGATATCAAATAATTTGAATACTACTTTGGGAGATATCTCAGCAAATTTATTCAAATTCTTGTCCATAGAAGCCTGTCATGCAAGTTCTACTTCATTAAACACATTATACGGAGTAAAAGCATGCCAAGAAAACTATATTTTGACTATGCCTAGGTCAAAATCGTTATTCAAGAGTTTATCACAATCTAGCGGTCTTCCATCCTTCAAAATATGATATTTTTTTACTTGTTTGCATTTAATTTTAGGCGGTAATTATCACATTAGTTACGAAGAGTTTCAAAACCATTTTGCATACCCTCTTTTTAAGCACTAAAATTGCCAGATCAGCTGCATCAAGAACCAAGAATAATGTCATTGTGTGAAAATTCTACTTCTAAATCATTAAAATACAATTGATTATATCTTAATTACTGAGAATAATTTCTTTTTTCAATAAAAACTTCAGAGTACATAGATATCTAGAATTTTCAAAACATGGTTCATTATCCTTCTCGTCAAAATCTGCAATTAATCACCAAAATTACATAAAATTTTACAATGCTACAACATAAACGGAATTCTAATTTTAAAAATGCTTTCCTTCCAGATATACAACGAGACAGGGGAAAATTGGAAGAACATTGTAGTGTTTAGTCTATTGCAATCGTACACCAGGGCAGTAATCGAGGAACAAGGCGATGCATTGACGTCCCTTATTACCGAAAAGGTAAAACTATATTTGAAAAAAATGTGGATTTGCAGGATCGGAAATTTAATGTTCGTATTAAACACTTTCTCTTTGACTGAGTGGACTGTAGAAAAAGAAACTATATGAAAGTGCTTTGATTAATTACACTTCTTTCAAATCCATATAAATAGAAAGAATGATACAGTGAATATAATAATGATACAAACATTTCTGCCACACACGTAACATTCTCTGCGATAGATCTAGAGGGTAAAATTAAATTCATTACGAAAAGGAAATTCGCATATGTTTTAGAATCATTTTTAAAGTTAGAATCAATTAATTCCACTAATTATTGTGATGCTATATACATTTTATTACTCTCAACAGCCTTACAATAAATTTATACTGAATAGAGTGTAAACATGTAAAACGAAAGTAGAACTGATTATCTAAGCGAAACGGTATTCTTAGATAATTTTTGAATACTGTAGAAGATGGAATATATTTGTAAATATCAATAAGACAAAGGTTATGATTTTTAACAAAAGAGTTAGAAGACTATACGTTTTATATAAGTACGGAGATGTGACTAAAGACATTGAGCATAATTGTAATTATTTGGGACTTGCTTTTATCAAGAGGGTATGTTTCGATGTGCTACGTATATTATTGCCGGCAAAGGTGTCAAAACAATGAACGTACCTTTGAATAATAGCATAAATCTACGATGTCTTGTGAAATATAGTTTTATTTTTGCAATAACTGTGGAGTTAGGGGATTTTTGAAGACTGAAAATATAGATATAGAAAATATGGCAAGTGGTTACTTGATGTTAAGCTGTCTTTCAACGATATATTTGTATATGGCAAGTTGACATGACATCCACTTTATGTCAGTAGGTATGTGTGCATCATTAAGAACTGGTTCAAATTGCTGAACATAAAAATTGTATTCTTCGACAAATAGATAAATTTTATTGCTTACCGATTGCTAGGGAATAAAGTATTAAAACTTGGTTTTAATGTGAGAAAGATACTTCTGATCTCAGACGTTGGAGAAGTTTGGTATTACCCTAATTCAGTCCAAGTATTCAGTCCAGTTACTGGAGAAGTCTGGTATTGCCCCAGTTCAGTCCACATATCTTCCTTTTAATCCTTTTTTAAACAAAGATTAAAGACATATTTCAGTTTTGCAGTGGGTTCGATAACTTCATAATCGTATAAAGATAAAAAATATATTTTCGAAACCGCTTCCTATTTTTAAGAATTGCTAATGCCGGCCACTGAAAGGCTTTAAGTGAATTCATGGTTTCATTACACCCATTAGGTATATAGATTGCCAGACATTAGGAAACGAAAGGCATGAGAGGAAATTGAAACTTTGTTTAAGTAATGATGTCGATGATGAGTACCAATTGTTCGTAATCTGTCCTTCATATATCTCACTCAGAAAATCGTATATGATCTTTTATTTTGGAAGAAACCAATTACATAGAAACTACTTCAATTACTTAAAAATGACGACTCAATAACTATAAAATAATTAGGTAAATATGTACATAATGCATTCAAAGTTAGATTATCTTATCTCGCTGTCTAATTCTCTCTCATTCTCTCCACTCCCATTCCTATGATTCATGCATACAGATTTTCTGTCGTCATTGTTCATTCATTTATTAATTCATTTATATAATAATATATTGTATATGCATTATGTATTATACTGATTATGTGCTTTATCGCATACGTAAAACAAGCAAAGTTCTGTTCTGTTCTGTTAATAAACAAAGAAAAAAGTCAATAAACATTCAACTTGTCGTACTCCAATTTCATACATAAATTATTGAACCAAATTATTATTATTGTATCAATCTATACTTTTGAAAGTTTGACACATATAACCGTAGTTATATTTATTTCTCTAATCCACAATATCAGATCCCTGTATCATAATATATATCAAAACATATCCCTTACAACATAATCGGAGGCTTGTTGTAAAATACAATTTTTTTTTTACAAACATCAAACGATCGTATAGTATCTTACCTAAAATTAAACGAGTGATTAAACCACGCACAATTTAATGGTGTTATTAACACTAAATACATTCTCTCTGGTAACGGACTGAACTTTAATATATAAATATATAAACCTGCTACTAGAAACAGTTGGACGGGGCTATATCATAACTGAAATATGTTTAACAAGACCCCTGTCTAAAGGCGGGAAAAAGCATGCACGTTGATTCTATATTAGATAAAATATAACTAAAATCCTCTAAGATGGAAACATCATATTCTGTGCTTTCACACCAAGCTTCCATTTAAATAGCTAAATATTGAATACTGGATATAGTTCGTATCATTCTTCATTTTTAAATGGCGAAGTTCATAACAGGTACCTAAGAATGGAAACAAACACACACACATATGCACACGTGTGTGTATGTGTGTGTTTGCTTCCATATATA
>JAECUM010067529.1:0-14850 GCA_016617855.1 Megalonaias nervosa
TGCGCTATGCTAGGATGCCAACCCAGGAAGAGTCAGTAGTACTGAGTTTCGGGATACATTTTGTTACTTCCTTCCGTACGAAACATTCTTAGAAATGCAAGAAAGGCTTGTAAGCATCAACACCAGTGCTGCATAAGGCGAGCAAAGTAAATTGGATTTCTTAATAACGTCATAAAATCATTTTAGCAGTGCACGTTATGTCGTGAACAACATGAGATCGAATCCTGCTTGGACAAGATCGACATTGCTGCAACAACATTTGAACTTGCCTGATACATAGACGGTCCTATATTTAATAAAGCGACAATCATACAAGGACTTTAAACACGTGTATGTTCTTAGCGCATGAAAATCCGTTGACTGAGTATATAACGGAAATGGCTTTAGCAATTTTGCTCGGAGATTGTGTGCATTAGCCCCCTTAGCTTTCCCCGGGCTGGACATGTGAGCTGCACCGAGCGCTAAACAAGTTGAAATGCTAGGCGTTTACAGCATTTAAACTGCCGTTACGGGTCAGTTGGAAAATCTGAGATCGCAGGCTGTTCAATCGATTTGCAATCGACTGCGACGATGAATGATCGACAACTACAAGCGGTTACATTACCACTGACAGCAATAATGCCAGCCCCGATTAGTGAACTTATCAATGGAGATGCTCAATAACGATCAAATCCGGTAACGGAAAGCGGGCTATGGTTATCTCGTATACGATGAAACCATAAATGTATAAAGGCTGGCTCTATTCAAAGATATATGCGATCACACTTTTGACATGGACGTGCCTGTGTTTCGAGGTAGAAGCTTTCAAAATTGCTAACATCACTTGCGCGAGACTACGGTGCAAAACCAGGAAGGGTCAGCAGAACTGTGTTTTAAAACCCATCTTGTTATTTGTTTCCGTGCGAAATATTCTTAGAAATCCCACGAAGGCATGTACGCGTCGAAAACAGGGTTGCCTGAGGCGAGAACAGTAAATCGGATTTGTCAATAACGTCAGAGAAGCTATTTGTAGCAGTGCACGTTATCTCATTAACACAACGGAGATAGAATCTTGATTGGACAAGGTGGAGATTGCAGCTACTATATTAGAACTTGTCAGATACAGAGACGATTATAAAAGAACCGTTACTCCAACTTTGATGTTTATGAACGAAGACAACGAACATACCGATTACAGTACCATAGGCTGTGATCAGCGCAGACCGGCCTCCATCATTTTAGATGGCATAGAATGTGTACCATTTCCTGACCGTAGTTTACATATTGGCCTTGCAGCGTGACATAAACATATTAACTAGAGCGGGGAGGTTTCCTGGACAATTCAAGTCTTACACATATTTAAATTATGCAGAAATGTTGGTAATGTTATTGCCAAACACACAGTCACGTTAACCCATAAGGACCAGAAAAATGATACAACTTGACATGGTGCTGCTCCACCGATGGTAACGTTTTGGTATCCAAAACCTTTGCTGTGCATGCCTACAGTGAGACCATAATTCGCAATGTGCTAAGTTTGATATCATTCACAGAGTCTGCCAAAACATCGCCGATTTCAATCCTCGCGAAGACCACATATTCGACACCAAGCTCCGCTCAGTCATAATTATCATGGAAAATATTTACTCAATAAGGTATCAGAGCACGAAGCCACGATTTTGCTACATGACTAATATGAACAGCCAACAGGACGTTCGGTGCTATTTTCAAACGAATACAAACAGGAAAACATCTTCTTTCAGGTTCTTGAGCGGAAATCGTCTTCGGTTATGTCCTTGCCATTAACAGACATGGAACCACTTTCACTAACTAATTTTGATTTTCTAGTGATGCAAACGTCAATGAAATATTCCGAAGTGTCTTATGCGAGATGAACTTGTGTCAATGATTCCCATAAGTGGGAAACAGGTAGTGTTAACTAGACATGTAACTCTATGTATATCATACACTGTTACACATCAACACATATTATATTTTGACTGCTGTGTGCTTGCTCAGTCACATGGAGTTGTTAATTATTTACCCAGACATCAGAGGTATTGTTTTATTTAACGCTGCCCTTACAAACTCGGCCGGGTGGCCCTATGTGTGGACATATGGTTGCAAAGCTCGCTAAGCCCCGGCTAAAATATACGTCGAGCGTGAAAAGAGCCAAATGGTTGATTTTCACACACCAGATCTAAAGACACAATCATGAGGGGTGGACAGCTTTGACCTAAATCAGTAACCGAAATCTCAAACTGCAGTTATCATGACACAGACCTAAAAACAATAGTCGATTTTGCCTTAAAGTTCACTTAAATTCCTCAGTTCCTACTTATCTAAGCTATTTACATGAAGAAATTAGACGAAATGAACACTCTTAATCAAAGGATACTTATCTCACTTCCCCAAGGCAGCTGCTTAAAATAGGTTAATCAATATGAATTTATAACCGAGACATCAACGTTAAACTACATGTGAAATAACACCATGACCACTTTCAATGCAGCGTATCAAGGACATGCGCATGGTCAATTAGTATGCATCAGTATGGCGTAATATGAACCAAGATAATATGTACTTATTACATTTTGTTTCAGTGTAAAATAGATCGTATCAAATTCATTAGATATAACTATATTACGTAACATGCTAATGTCGTATTTTTGCAATGTGTTGTGCTAAAGATAAATATAAATGCATTTACTTCATTTCTGTTCAAGATATATATACGCCCATTGACAAATAAATACACACACAACTATTCACTGTGATGCATAAAATGTTGTACTTTGTTGTCGACCTATTCTTCAGAATATTATACAGAGATGTAAAATGTGTAATACAAACTTTTGATCAATTTTATTTAAAACTGAAAACACTTAAGTTTATCAGTAAACTTGACTGCCCACACAGTTCGTAATTAATGGACTACGCAAGATTACGAACGCAATGCATGCCTTAATGGTCAAAGTCCTAGTAGTAACGGACCGGTTTACCCTTTTCCTTCAATCTCAGTTTTGGGATTCTTGTAGAAAACATGCTCCTCTTGGTGATATGTTTAAAAAGTAGATATTGGACACTACATGACTCATGGAGTGAGAGGCAAACTTTAACGCTTAATTGAGCATCTAACATGGTTATGCTTCTACGGAGAGGACAACATCGCCTCTTATTCAGCATACTAACAGCTTGGCCATGATATGTTTTTCTTGTGTTCATCTTAAGGTTACTTAACTAAGTTTCACTGATTCGATCAGTCGTCATTATATGTAATATATTAGAAGAAGAATGCATGAATTAAAATCATACCACCAGATCAGATATTCTATATCATGAGTGAAGTAACAACTTTTGCAAAGTTTCCTTTTTGCATAAAACCAAATATTTAATGTTATAAATGCTATAAAGTATGCTTTGCATTTGTTAATTGTTATTTGCAGTCAATGGATTATGTTGCTAGTTGTAGACGGCAGGCAGCTTTAGTCAAATATATTGCGCGCTTACTGTTGGTTGCATTACATGTACAAAATTCTATTAGTTTCAATATCTGTCGCATCAGATCTTTTGATGCAATAGCATTCTTTCACAGATTCTGTGTACAATGTTTCTTCTAAGGCAACGTTTCTCTGAGGATGTCTAAATGGAGACAAGGTTTGAGAAGAACATTAAAAACAAACGTATCTTGCCTAAACTAAGATGGTGCATTCTCAAAGAGACATCAGAATTGATATACTGTTAAGACTGGATTCCGATGGTAGAAGGCCCTGACGCAATTTTGAAACGTTTCACCCCAGCCGGATGGCGGTTGTTGAACATCTTCTAAATATTCTTTGCGTGTAATCTGGTCATGTATACTGCAATAACTTCTGTGACAGTAAACTGACCAGTAGAGGTATTAGTGATATAATGCAATATCTGCTGTTATAATAACTTAGCCAGTAGGCATTAGCAGAGATAGATTCTTAAATCTAAATTACAAACTGTGTATGTACAAAATATGCTTATACGGAAAATAAAAGTATATGGTATTCTGTTATGTTTTATAGTAAACGAAAGAGTATATATGAGTTTAAAAGAAAAGGAAATTTAAGATAAAACCTTTGCTCTTTCATAACTGATTGTGCGATAATGTGTATATTTACCTCTTTCTAACACAGCCGCTTTGCTAACAACCCTTTCTGTAATCAGACATAGTTATGTTGTATGCTGCAAACTCTAAACAGAACATTTTACACAGGCAAAAACAAATTTCAGGACAGAATGTGCAATGTGTCTGGAGTCACACTGTTTGATGCAGTACCGGTGCAGTAGACGATCCTTGTTTACACTGAAATGTCAGGTTCACAACTAAACATCCATTGTTGCAATATTCACGTGAATGAATGATTACTGGAAGCATACATTTCATATCTACTTTAATGTGTTTGTGACCGGATATTTGCGTTGTTTGATTTGGAACAGTAGACTAAAGGAGATATAAACACATTTTATTTTGAGTTGGAATTGCATCATATATTTGCCGTGTAAATATGCGGTGGTTGGATAAAGTTCTGCCAGTTGGTAGACCGGTTTCTGTCCACATTCTTCGGGTAACAGAGGTGAATTTTTTACTTTCTATAACTTAACATTTAAATGATTCTTGTATATACCGAGGATGCCATCTTATAGGTATACCGCCACAACCCACACGCCACACACCCTCAATCAACTGTTCAGTACCATCCGTTTTACATCTTGTTGTGGTTGTTTTTGCCTTGGAGTTTTATGCCTTTTTTCATATTATATGTTATACATGATGTAACGAAAGCCTCCGTTGGGTACATTTCAGACAGACGTAATCTTATTTTTCCCAATTTTCTTTCGTGACTTGGGTCGACAAATGGCCTCCAAAATGATCATAGTAATAGTGAAAACAAATTCTAGAAGGCAGGTTTATAAAATAGTTTCCCACGATCGCAGTCGATCACTAGAGTGAGCTTTTGGACCATTCAGAATCAAATACAATGATATGTTATCATGTCATAAAAAATATGAAACTGCACATGCTATTGGAATAGTATAACGACTACGTGAAAAAATATAATAGTAAGTCATTTCAATTTTTATTCAGATCTTTGCAGCTATCTCTAACGAGTGGTACGTTGTTTTCTCACTTTAGAATGTATAGTCCATTCTGAGATAGACAGTGCAAACAGGAAGTTAAATCCATAAGTTGATAGACAGCACGATAATCAGTCAAATAGAAGATTATCCATTAGCCTCACAGAAGAACCAAGTCTGAATCTCACAAGTAGTATTTTTGTGGCTATATTTCAATATCTAGAGAATCAGAAAAAGCTATTGGGGGAATTTTGTTTCTTTTGATGTTCTCTTGCACATGACATATGTTTGCATAAAATAGACTATTTCTTTGAAACGTTATATATGTATATGATACAGACTAGGGAAGTTTTCTCTTAATGTTTAACTCTGCCCTTGTTGATCAGAGAGAGAGAGAGAGAGAGAGAGAGAGAGAGAGAGAGAGAACCTTTGAAGTCAATGTAGATCAACTTCGGATTGAATAAACTGATGGATTATACATTTTGGGTCCAATAAGTATATTTTCATATGCGTCTTAAACATTGAAACATAGATCAGCACTGAGTACGTGTATATGTACCTTCAACATTCATATAATTATCTGATGTAAATATATATCGTTTTCTTCTGTGTACCTCACACAATTTATTTCATTAAGTTGCTCTTGGTTTTCTTAACTCATAATTGTTTCCTGACATACAGGCATATGGCATTGATAACAAATTCATCATGCAGACAGCAAATGTCAAGAAGATATTCATGTAATACCAAAAAAACCTGATTGACTCTGACCTTAGAAAATTCTAGAATTAAAGGGTCCATTAAATTGACAAAGCATTTTCATAACACGGTAAATGCAACATTGGTCAAGTTTAAGGGTACACAATCTTACGTACACTGGGATTACTAATTCTTGTCGTAACATCTAAAACAAATAAGTATTACTGTGTATTCAGGTGTTCATTTGGGTGGATCTACTTATTCAAATTATTATTCACTGAAATGGCAAAGTGCTCAATAATATTCTTGGATTGGAACATTAATTTGGAACTATAGTGTATTGATACAAAAACATTGTGTATTATATTGTTGTGATACATCAACCGACTGGTTGCACATCGCCACACTCTAGGCAATTGGCAAAGTACCACTTTCGAGATTACAGACACATCAACAATTCAAAATATGAATTTATTTGAAATAGAATCAGAAATTCATACATTTGGGCTTGTGATATAACTTATAGGACTGTTTGGGATCTAATTCACAATTCTATAAGTTCATTTTAACTTTTCACCTTTTGTTTTAGGTACATAAATTATTTCTTGAATGTTCAAAACTTGTTTTTTCCTATTTTCTGTTACTTAGTTTACGACAATAAGGTCGTAACAAAACGAACCCAATATTTGTATAGTTATAGCAAGTGGTTCTCAATAAGACATTTTCCAGTGAAAATATGTATCTCATTTAGACTATATAAAATGGACACACATAACTAATATATGTCTACCATTGGAACGTAATCTTCAGATTATCACATGGTCTCATGCTTCATCCAAAATGTTTCACTTCCATCTCCCCGTACCCTCAAATCGCTTACTTGGAGTTAAAGTTTATTGTTATGCTGAGCATTTGAATTCGTGAAAGTTCTAGGACCTGTCAATTCACTCCATGATGATTTACAGTATCTCAGCAATTATTTTATGATAATTACACCACATTTTTGTGCTGACTCTGCGTATCTATTAGCATTCTTTTGAAAGTTGCTTTCGCTTGCCAAACTGTTATCTCTAACGAGGAATTTCTTACTCATATTCTGGATATAATAAAACAAATGTATGCATGCAGATATGTCTTGCAGGATTTAATAAAATTTAAAAATGATTTCATTTTATTATGAACAATACGTTTCAGATACTAACGTGTGATTGGTATTTCCTTTCCCATAAACTTATGATCCAAAGTTTTAAAACTTTCACTACAGATTGCAGTGTTGTGCCAACTTTAGCCGACGAGTAATAACCATTTTCATGTTGTCTTTTTTCGTAATGAATTCAGCACAGTCTGTATATCCGGCAGTATAGGGTAATATTTTGTATAATTGCTCTAATAGCTTATGATTATAACGTGTATCTGGATGTTTCGAGCCTTCAAAATTACCTGCTTCTGTCGTTTGATGCACAGCTAAAATAGTTTCAGTTGCGTCTATTACTCGGTGTTTCATTCTTCGAGCATTTAGTACCAGCCAATTATCATACGCTATCCGCCCAATCACAATGTCTGGTATATCCATCCACGGATACGATGCAGATGTGATAAAGTAATCTTCCGCATATACATCAAATAAATTTCCTCTTTCCTTCGAAGCACTTACTAATCCTATCCATGATGACCCTTCGCTCATTGTTAAGTTATTTACATTAGTTCTTCGACCAATAATCAAAGTATGTCCTTTGAAAATTGAATCGCTTTCAAGAACTGATATTAGTGTTTCGACTAACATATCTGTAAATAATATATCGCTATTGGCAAATGCATACAATTCGGAATCAAACGTTTTCATCGCGTCCAGGTACATATATTTCAAAACCGGAGCTCCTTGTGCTGCAGTTGCCCTCACTGGAAAAACTATCCATCCTTTCCGTGAACATTCTACGGCTAGGGAATGTTCATTTGTGAATACCACTGGGAGAATAAAAGGGACCAGAGATAACCAATTCAGTGATGTTATATTATGAAGATTATATTTTTCTATACTTTCAGGCCAGGATGTAAACAATGTTAGTAGGGGGCGTGTCCGAATTTTGAGAATTTCTTTTCCACTATTTGCCCATGGAACTGATATATTCTGAAAATGGACCCCATAGAGAGAGAGAGAATTGTCGACAGACAAATTTTTCAAGTTCTTTACGGACGAGTCATTCAACCAAATTGTTCCAGTCTCATTGGAGAAATATGATATTGGATCTAAAGATTTGTTCCAAGTGTTGTTTTGATCACCACATAGGGCACAGTACGTAGCAGAAGTATTCATTTTCTCGGAAGCTTCATAGTAGAGGTAGAAGTAAACAGCTAGGCAGGAAAAAGACAACGTCAAAATCGTAGTCAACATGCAACTTCGACGCATCTGCGCAGGCTAATTCTTCTTCAAGTGTGACCTGTCATGTTCTACGTTCCTCCTGAAATTGCAAAGGTGTTTACATAAACTATATTTTTACAGGTGTTTAGATAAATTTACTTAATTCCTTTGGGCATTAAAATGTATTTCGCACCAGCAATTACAGGTGTTGAGATATTTATACCTGATTTCAAAGGTACGTCACATCTAATCAGAAGTATACACCAGATATTAATATGATGTATTCCGTTGCCAGATGTGTTAACATTGCAGTGCAACCGTGTATAATCAGTTTTGTTCTGGTCTATTTCACACATATATTGGTATTGGTTCGTTTATGTGCATAACTCCGTAACCTGTCGAATTATATTGTTGTCTTTATAGAGAAAACTCGTTCATATAATCATGTGACAAGACATACAATGTGGGATCCAGCGAAAAGTGCATTCCTCTGTGTGTTTATATTTATGCCAATTTATAACTAAACCTTTATGTTTACCTACTTTGCATTTCCAAATAGAAGTCGAGAAGGTGTGTGTATATAGCTGGGTGTTAAATTCCGTTTGTATAGGTTTCGGGCGCTGGTGCATGACAACAAGGCGATACGTGCCGTTAATCACACATGTATTGGATTTCTCCTTGGAGCCAAGCATGACATGACTGATGACATGAAAAATGACTTTGCTGCCAAAACTCATGATCAAAGATTTTATGGGGAGCTTTATAGAGTGCCTATACTACTTTATGTATTAACCGTTTTGGAAAGAGTAAGATAGGTCCTGAATATAGTCTGCATTGTCATATAACAGAAAGACCGGCTTTAAATTAATTAAAGTGGTATTGCTTAATCGCCTTTCTTCATGACAAGGTCGCTTCTCAATAATGATGCTATTTCTGAAAGCGTAGCATAAGAACATATGATAGAATCCTGATAGAAGCTCGGTGAAAAGATCAGTTAGATATGCGACTCGATGCAAAAACGAGGAAATTTATGTGTGCGGCTTTTGTTTACATATACAGGAGGAACTGTAACAAAACAGGTGTGTGTGTTTGTATCTTCTTCCTCAACAACATATACTACTAATATTCATGCTTTCTTAACTTCTAAATACAAAGTTCTTTAGGTAACGAGACTTAAACAAAATTTACTATAAGAAAAACTGATTTATTGTGTTTAGTAAGTTATCTTACACAGTTAGATGATTTTGAAAAGTACATTAATGAGATTCGAAGGAAATATTAACAGAACTTGTCATTTCCAAGTTCCCGATAGGAAATTTTGCTAGTGGACATATATATGGTTTGTGTAATACATACAATGTACGTGTAACTAAACAAGCCATATACTATATTCGGAACGTTAAACTTGGAAAATCTGAACGTGATATGTCTGAGAGTGAGGAAAAAACACAAACAAACAAACAAACAAAATAAGATGATAGGATTATTTATTCTCGAATGCATCAATAAGCAAGAATGTGTTCTGGTTGCAAGAACTTCACGCAATGACGTGTTTTTGATCTCCTCATCTGCTAGGACAAACTTGCGAAATTACTCTCAGGACTGGCCGCTCTATGTGTATCAGAATCCATGGAAAATTGTCACATAATGGAATTATGATGACTATTGATGCAATATTTTCTGAGAGTCATTGTGTTCGAAAATGCTACAATTGAAGGTTTGTACAATTTATCTTCAAATTATGATTGTGGATTTCGAGAAAAAGTAGAAAAGAAAGTAAGGACGAAAGAAAAATGTCGATCAGATTGAGAGTATTAGAATGTCTTCTAGACCCTTTGTATCTGCTGATAACCAGCATCCAACCATAAAGATGACAAACTAAGCTCTGCCGTAGCTTAATGTTTCAAAAGAATAGGGACTACATCATTGCTTAAATATAAATATAGTTAAATTATAAAACTTGTTAGCTTGTTACGGGATGAATCAGTTTTCGAAATGCAAGTATCATGATTAACAATTCAGTCGTAATACAATTGTTTGTATTTGTAAGTCAAAATGAGTTATATACAATTATTTTAATACATGCTTAGTATTGGTCAATACAGAATTGCGGAGTGGTTGGTTTAGGGTGTAACGGTTAAATACATGGGTACAGAAATCGGAGAAGGCATTGGAGAAGGTTTAGGCAGTCGTATATCAATGCAAGGTTATGCAACTAAATTATCGAAGGCACCCCCGTTATTTTGCACTACATAACTGAATCATAACTGAACATATCATCACTACATAACTGAATCAAAATTAATTCGAAAACAAGTTAGTCATTTTCGAATCAATACAAAATATTGATGGTAGTGTTCGCATGAAGAGAAAATAATAGAAGTATGCAAACCAGGAATTGAAACTTAGCATAATAAATAGTATATATAAGGAAATAAACCGTAAACACTTACCTCGTATGGATTTGGATCAATGGATTCAAAGCAAGTCAAGCATATGGCATTGTTGTAAATTAAACTGAGCTTAAAAGAGTTGTTATGGTTAAGATTTGGACTATCATTTTATATAATACGTTTGGTAAATTTAAAGCGGAATCTTTAAAAGGAGGTCAAAGTAAACGTAAAAAAAATATAATACACTAGAGAAGGTAAGTTAACAAAAGATAAAATATACTTGTACAGTTGAAATTGGAAAACTGTTTGAACCATGTACAAATGTATTTAAAAACCGAAGCAGACAAATTAAAAATAGAGCAAAAACTCAAACAATTTTATTGCTACTGAGTGAACAGAGAAACGCGAGGAAGACAGATTTTGTTAAAGCAGGCTACAACATTTATTACTCAATGCTGTAGGAGTTTGCATTATTTTTGCCTAGGATCATACACTTAATGATAATAATCACTGGCGGGGTTGTCCGCTCATAAACAGTAAAACAAATACATCAGTTTCCAGAAATATTGCAGATTAATAAATTAGTTAACAGGCAGTCATGAGAAAATCTAATAAAATGTATGTTACCAGAGAAACTAAAAGAATTAACATTATTTGTCATGCACCATTAAACGCAACTCTTGCTGTAAGTTGTATTATGCTTTGAGGAGCATATTTTATTTTAGAATAGATTCAGCAACTATCTTGGATACGGAAGCAGTATTATAAATTATTGCTGTAGTTTGAGTCAGTTTACGATTAACTAATAACACACCGTATTCTATACCAGAAGATACTAAATTATATTAACAACACAATTAATAGATTAATACATATATATGACAAATATATAACAAACCGACCATTGAATTAATTTTAGGCTGATGAAACTAATCTAATTATGAATGACGTTGTTATATAGAACATTATGGAAGTGTAAGAAGAAAATGAAATATTATATGTGTTTTTAAACATTGCTTAAATTAGTGTGCCAGAGTTTCGGTTGGAATGGTTGTGCCGATGCTAGATTAAGTGTTGCGAGGGCCTGTGTCTTAGGATTTTTATTATACCAAAACCTATTACAGGGATTGATGCAACTTTGCTAAAGTTTGCTGCAAAGTCGTAAGAGATAATCTTGTATATAGTACTGTTTTAGAGCACCTTAATAGTGTCAGTTCAACTAAGCTGAATACTATTTATAAATGTTTAGTAAGGGAATAAACAATAAGGAAATAAGTTACGAATAATTTTATATTACCTTACAACAAGTAAGTGATACTTGATTTCAGGGACTGCATAGCTATAGCTGCTTTTGCTGGAACATTACAGTGAAGATTCTCGTTATATCAAGGCCTTCGCAAGAAAGGACAGTTTAAAAAAAAAAGAAATATATTTTTTAAACTCTCATGGATGACATATATATTAAATTGTACACAACATTTCAGAGCTTAGATTTATATTTTGTTATTACAATATTTCAAATGATTAGAAACATTATATTCTACTATGTAATTAAACAGGATGAATCGAAGACATTATCTGCATGATTGTGTAATTTCAAATTGCATGACAGATGAATAATTTTGAGACTCATTCACTCGCACATCCGAGCTGTATCAACAATATATAAGGATATTAGGAAATACTAAAACTATTTCACCACTAATATTTAAAATTTTACACATAGGTATGTAATAAAATGGTCAAGGCCTACATATGGAGCCAGCGATCAACGTAGTGCTGTAAAACGGATAATCTTGATCCACAGATTACATGCAGAGCATGTGCATAACACAGAAAGAATCGTATCAGTTTAATAATGATTAATCAAATGTGTGACTTAGGAAAAAGAAACACCTTATGTCAAAGTAACATAACTGTGTCCTAGACCGCACGCTCAAACGGAAAGCACGTGTGGCACAATGAATTGACTTAGCTTTATATTCATGGATCCAACTATTAAAGACAATCCATTAAGGGGTTCAGAAAATATATAAGAGAGTGCAAAAGCAAAACCTTGATTAAAAAATTAATGAAAATTTTTGCGAATGTGACCTTGATCCCAATATAAAAGGCTAAGTGTTAATCTATACAAACAAATTGCCTTAGCTTGAAAATGATGCTTCCCAAGAATAAAGAAAACCCAACATAGGGTTAAGAAATATAAGAAGTGACAGAGACCGTATTTACCACCTGAAACACATTTTATACGGATATGACATTAACCCGAGGTTCGTTGACATAAAGGTCAAATAGGAAGTCATGATTGTTAACGAATTAATTGTCTTAGCTTCATAGGGATTCATTCCTAGTATGAACAAAACATATCAAGTGGTTTTGGATATCTATAATCAATTGACAATACTTTAACCAATAACTTAATGCAAGGTTTGTATCAGTGTGACCTTGACTTAAGCGCAAATGCAGCATATCATATCAAGACTCAAGCTAGGAATGAAATAAGAGACTATAACCACTTTGTATTAATTATAGTCACATTTCAATATATTTAGTCAGTTTCTACTTTTAGCGTTAATTTGGAGATGACTCCAAGTAAAACAAAGATTTAATTCCTACCGTTCTTACTAACGATCACATTTTTTTCACTGTATTGAGATTTCACATTCCTGAGGCACGTAATCCAGGATTTAACATGCAAAAAAAACCCACCCCTATGTCGTCATATTACGCAGCACATTCATAAATTAAGCCACGTAATGCATGTATACACTATACAAAGAGTAATTTGCAGCAGCGAGAATGACTGTAATTAAGTGCTTATACATTACATATTCTTCTACTATCCTACCTTGCATAGGTTAATTTGTTAGACAATAGAGTTAATTGTAGTAGAGTATCACTTACCTTAACTGATTTGTTTCAAGACAAGGTGTTGGAACACCAGCTGAAATTACCAGATATAGGCACAATCGTTTCTAGCGTTACATACTAGGCTTTCCAAATAGAGCAAGTGATCAAAGTGCTTGAGGAAATTATAGACAAGAAAAATAGCCAACATAAAAAGCAAATATGTTAGTGTCATCACATCTTAGGTACATTCGAAAAGTTAATGCTATGTCTTGCTTCCCACTAACGCGGGATCGACAATAAAAGTTTTAGTTACAAAATGTGAAACTTTGGGTACGTACAGGAATTATAATTACCACCATGTTTAAATATTATGTTAAATACACTAGCAAAGCACATGGTAACTTGATATAATTTCGTTTATTTTATTCTTTCTTTCATAAAGGTAAAATTTACAAAACGTTTACCTTTATAACTGACAATTATTGAATTTTCAATGTTTTGTTGGTTTTTTTTTTTTTGGTTTTTTTTTTCTTCTGCTATATAAAAAAAAAGTTTAAGCGAAAATGAAATCGTATGTATATATATATATATTCGGAGCCCTTACAAAGCTAAACCAGCTTTTGTAAGTAGCAATTACATGTCTTTTCACATAAAGAAAAGTCGTGCCTAGCCGATTTTACGGTATCTGTCTCCCTGCAGGTGAAACACTTTTGATATTTAAGGATAGACATTCTCAATAATCGGTAAGTATACACTAATCGGTAATATGAAGGACTTAGCAGGCTTATAATTTTCCAATAAGATGTTCATTTCTCGGTTCAAATCTAAATTGTAACTTCACACCATTATTTATTAGTCAGTATCATAGTTGATCATATCTAGTTCTAGATAAAATAAGCATATCAATACTTGGTACAGACAAACTTAAATCATGCTCTTAAATATTAATGCAGATTTTAGATTTATATTTTATACTTCTTTTGAAATTTTTAGATTCAAATATGTTATCGAACAATATGACCACTGTGTTAGGCGAGCAAGAGCATCAACAAAATCTTCATTCTTGCCTTTATTCGCCGCTGCACACATTTCATACGTTGTATGTATATGTGTATTTCGAAGTCATATTTCATCCCTGTTAGTAATTCTCTACCGACTGTACTTTATCAGTACATTCTTTAAGGTTCATTTGAGCCAAATAGTCCTCTGAGTATCGAACATCAGGAACATTTGTACGTTGCATTACATTTTCGAGCATTGGATTGTTTTTATAAATTAAATAAGTCGCATGCATTATATCTAGTTAACTTGATATGAGCCTTGACTGGATTTCGTGTGTTGTAAGAAAATATTAGTGATCATGGATATTTTTATATTTGTATCAATTAATATAAATAATCACCCAGTCTAATATAAAGATAATAAATAATTGCATATGTTATAAGCCTGCTACACTTTCTGATC
>JAECUM010067531.1:0-16319 GCA_016617855.1 Megalonaias nervosa
GTGTGTGTGTGTGTGTGTGTGTGTGTGTGTGGTCTTTTTTTTGCAGAAAACACCTTTGCAGCAAAATTGTTGTCCTTCTTTATCAAGCTCTCTGGTTAAAACGATCTCATCCATTCCACTCTACTTTTTCTCTTCTGGCTGGCAGCCGTATTCATGACGTACCACTCGTTTCTCTTAGAAAATTGACATATTTTCTTTAAGGGTTTGTATACCATTTGGTGGTTTAACAAACATGTAATTTCGTGTTTCAGCACGTCAACTTCACGAATTGGATGGAACGATGGCCCACGTCCTAAACATCCGACTTCGATATGGAGGTGATAGCCTCCAGGTCGATCCATGCACACATTTCCAGACTGCGTTTGTTGCCACTTAAACAGCAATAATCAAGTTCGTAAAATCGTTGTGATCAATAAATTCGATTGTCTCTTCCGAATTCAACATGATCAAATTTTTTCATAAGATTAAAAATCTTTGATTATTTTTTTCTTTGTAGCCTAAAAATTTCAAGTATCAGGTTGTTTCCTTGAAATATTCCGTCTTGAACATCTGGTGCTGAGCTAGGTTTCACCACAAACGATTTCAAACAATTTAACATGACTTGGACAAGAATCCGTCTTTCTATGATCAGCTCGACGTGTTCGAATTCGTTACCTCTACAGATCGGTGCCATCGGTGTCGCTGAAGGTAATGTACCAATATTCGATGCAAGTAAGTAATACAGATGCTTTGGTCCATATCGGATCGAGGTGATATAACGGTGATGATAGCAATGCATTGGAATTGATCATCTCAACATCAAATCACTAAAGAACCAGCGTAAGATGGTTACGCCTTTCAGTGTAACTTGTTAGTTTATAAAAACGAGTATTTTTTTTTTTTTTTGCAAGAGTGGGGTATGTGTATTTGTAAATATGAGTAATGGTCATCATATCGTTAAGTCCTCTCTTTCTAATGAAAGAACCTTTTACATGTGGATGTTGCTTTCAGTAAAATTTTGCTTCTTTGCAAATGTCAGCCGATCACCTTTACTCCATTATCAGTGTATTCGAAAGTGTCATTGAGTGATTGTGTTTACATGAAAATACCTCTATTTCCCTTCCCCTTTCCCTCTTTCTGATATATTTATTTGTAGGTGTGCAGACGTTGACTTTGCAGGACTGTATGTTAATCATATTCCCTATTAAATAAGTATTTTTTGTTGGTGTGAATGATGGATTGAAAGAATAAATGTGTTCGTCATCTTAGCATAGCGTACCCCTTCTCTCCCGTTTAATATGCAGCTACGACTAAAATTAATTTCGTTACAGCGACAGTCGCTCTTCTCCCATTATTCTGAACTATAAAAAATATTTTTATTTTGCAGTTTTAAAATCTTATAATTCTTCTTCGATATGAAAAGAACATACACATCACGGCAAATGTATAACTTGCTACCTTGTTTGACAAATGTGTCAAAATGTATGAAATAACGACAAAAATAGTGAATTTCATTTCGATCGTAGTCTGCAGTTAAGAGCATTTCTCTTTATCTGTCCCAGTCTTAACCGTGTATTCATTTATATTTTTATTAGTTTGTTGCTTTAATATTTGGTAGTGAGCGATGTTCCATCCCTTTCTCACCCAGATACGAAATTTCTAAAGCAAATAACAACCGACACTTCGTAAAAATGAATCAGCAATTGACAAAATATAAGTGAATTTGAGCGCGGTTCTTGTCTCTAATGTTAAATTTCCATTCGGCCCCTGTGACGCATCAGCCCTATTAGATTTACATAGCATGCTATTCTCTCGTATCCGTACCATTAAATTCTAAGTAGACTCCATACCGACCCGAACATTATGTTCGTTCGGCATAGGCTTCTAAGCCTCCTGTTCAGTTCCCATAGACTCCATACTGACGCAAGGTTTGAATCGTGGATTTAACGCCATTTGTCAGCACATGTTAGACTATACATAGTGGCCAGTATATTTGGTGAAGGAAGAAGCCCGGGAAGAACCACCGATCCACAGAAAGCTGCTGGCAAGCTTTCTCACACAACCACTTCGGCTGAGCCGAGACTCAAACCCATGCGGACAGATGTGTGATATTAATGATCTCTGAAGGTGATTGCCTTAGACCACTCGGTCACCGTTTGCCCTCATAGTGACCCAAACACTAATGTTAAATTCTCATTGACCCCACAGTGACCCCAACTATAATCCTAAGCTCCTGTGAGTACTTTCTCCATGAATGAAGGTTAGGATATCTTTCAGAACAATTGAGAATTGAAATCAAAAACTTGCAAAAATTGCAACACCAGCCACCATTTCAATTCATTGCATGAAATGTTGAATAAGAAAAAAACAAAAAGAAAAACAACAACATTGCAGTGTACAAGAGTAGACTGGAACAAAGTCACTCACCAAAATTCAGTATTATTGCACATATTTCCTTAATAATTCAGTGAGCAGACAACAAGAGTTCTTTGCGTGTCCCGTCTGCATTTAATTTTTATGTTAGAAATATGGAATGTACATGGATACATTTTAATCGAGTGATGAAACAGGTTTTATTGTCACATCTCGTTCTCGGTTAATTAGACATTCATTTGAAGAAATTAATATTTAATCTCCATTAGTACCTTTACCTGTCGATAACTATATTCTTTTACAGAAATTTTAAAGGTACATTTTTTGATACCATGTACATTTCTAGCATAAACGTGTTTTTATGTTTCGGGAATATTTTGCCTCGTGTCTTTCTCAAAAATTTTCCAATTCTACCCTACTCATATGATGGATTCTATTATTTCCACACAGCGATGCAAAAGTTCATAAAATGAAAATTGGATTGGTAAAATGAAACGTAATAAAATAATTAATTTAATTCTACCGTCAAGTACACGTGGTATGTTCTAACAATGTGCTCTGAACAGGTTCCTGATATATGCACATAAGAAATCGCTTAGTTATTGGCTTTCAAGCTAGTAAACAAAATACATAAATAAATAAATAATACATAAATAAATTTTCATATATTTTGGAAAGCTTTTGCAAATCTGATGCTTTTAAAACATCTTAGGAAACAGCTCATGCTATAAATCACGAAACCCAACAGAAAAAAATTGACACGGGCAAAGATACGCGTTTGACCACAAAAAAGTCCATATATGATGGTTTTACACTCACTATTATATATGTGGTAAGGTCAAGTTTATATCTCTTCTATTGCATGGACTGTGCATTTACCTGCACATATTGCCTATTACTTGTAAACCACTAACTAAAAAGAAAGACAATAACCAAATAACAAAGCTCTCAGTTGATTTTCAGTGGTCGGATCTAGTTAGCTGTGTTTACTCTATGAGAAAGTTTGTTCTCACACAATAACTTGACGAGTGGTCTGCGGCACTCACCTTACAGACTACTTACGTCTCACCTCATGTGGCTTCAACCAAAGTTGGTATGCGGGGAAAGCTTTCCAACACCTTTTCGTGGGTTGGTGGTTCCTCCCGGGGTTTTTCACGAGTTCATCGTCCACCATATACTTGTCTCCATGTATAATATCTCATGTGCTGACAAATGGCGTTAAGCACACAATAAATAAATAAATAAATAAATAAATAAATAAATAAATAAATATCATCGTGACCGTGTAGCAAGAACTTTGGATTGGAAATATGCTTTTGAAGGACTAATGGTCCCTTGACGTCCATAAAGGTGATCGGAAACAACGGTAATCGTTTCAGGAAACCTAACTTTTAATAAGTCGGATGCATCAATATGCACACTTGCATCTGTTCTATCAGCCTGAGCTGTATTAGTGGAATTTGAGAGCCATCTTGATAAAAATTATTATTACTCTTAGAAAATTTCTCAGATGGAATCACAGTTATGAAATCGTGTGATAAGGATATGCAATTATTGATTTAAAAATAATTTACTTTTTTAAAGATTCTCATGGAAGAACATCCTTGTCATAATACCTATTTATCGAGGTTTGAAATAAATGAACATTGCCAAGTCTCTGATTCAAAACAAAGATATAATATGTGGGTGCGAGGGGGGTACCAGTGTGCCAAAAACTTCATGTCAAGCATCAAATAGGACATCTCGCTGGAGTGGCGTACATAATATTATCTCCTAGAACTTAGATTTCATTTCTGCTTGCCGATACAAAAGATAAGGAAGTGGTCTGCATGAACCTCTGGCATTTTTAGAGTTTGTAATCCTCCTGTCAGATAGTCCCGAGAATGAACTCGATCAAGTATCAAATTTTCGAGTAAGTATTTTCCAGGCAATACGGCAAGCTGTGATATGTTCGTTACAAGCATGAATGAAACATAGCTCCTACGCTTTCCAGAAGTATGAATGCAGATTCAATATTGTTTCTGCCGATGCAGAAGGACACTTTTGTTCTTAAATACCCATTCATATTGTTTGTGTTGGAGCCTACTCTTTGAGCAAAACAAATTCGACTACACATTGCCAAAGGTGAGCGACCCCACATCTTTGTTCTCTTGGATTTACAAGCATCGAATCCCTTGTATAATGTCAACTCAACTGTCAGATCCATGGTAGAATTGTTTGAAGTGAATGACGTCATATATATATATATATATATATATATATATATATATATATATATATATATATATATATATATATATATATATATATATATATATATATATATATATATATATATATATATCCTTGATCATGTTGTTAATCCGAACATCACCATATAGATTGACATCGATGACTTAATGGCTTTTTCGGGTAAAAGACCAATAAGTCTAAGAATTATTTACGGACGGTTGCCATCACTCAAACCTCATCATCATCATGTACACCAAACTAGTTACTTTGGTAACGACCCGAACCAAAGACTAGACTGTCATTCTCTAGTTCACTTTAAAAATCCCGGTGACTAACTCCAGACCATGACGCTGGCCAGATATATGTATCCAAATATTTCTGGTGACTGTATACATGGATTCGAGGAAGCTAACCTCCTGTAAGGCTATCTTCTCGTATCTCTGAAATGTATGACACATGGACACCGGAAACTTCCCAGCTGAATCTTTAGAGAGAGTTCTCCAGAACATCTATGATGTGGTTAGGTAAAACTGTTCTGCAAGAAATCAAAAATATACTCGCAGACACCAACCTCAACTTGGGCATCTTTGTCTTTGGATACTATGATTAGAGGTATATGCTGGTCTGATAACTGAGTCACATGTTCTGATTGCAAAAGATTAGGCTAACAAAAATAACATAAATATAAGCCTGCTTGCGGATTTTGTGGAGCTCAGTAACACGATCTCGAAGGCAACACAAAATACAAATGCCGTAACTTCTACCAACTGTGGGCAAAAAGTAAAATTGAATAGGCTGAGTGTACAAAAGAAGATAGCGTGGAGAATAGACCCGAGACAGAACTCAGAAAGAGGTTGTGGTGTTCCTTGTTCACAAATTACAAGAGTTTGATAATATGATCGACGGATAAAGCATACGAAAATATGAAAAGAAAGGATATTCTAAAGGAGTAGCAAAGAACATGATCTAAAACGACTTGCTTCGAGATTTGTAAAAACTGGATCTTCAACATGTGACCGAGATCTTGATGCGCATGATGAATTTCAAGGACGACTGTGGTCACGAGAATCTTGGGATCAGCCTAATAATTACGAAACAAAGGATTAATGGATACGGGAGGGTGTTGGAATCCACAAGGAAGTAGTTAATGGACATCCTCTGTAAGAAAGGTTGGAAAGACAGAAGACACCCAAAGCAGGAATCATCGTGACTCTTTACCCAAACATATGTGTTGCTACAATCAATTGTTACTCACAAACCAAACATTTGCCAGCCCACTTAAGGTGTTCATCTACTGCGCAATGGTTTTGAGACATGATGTTTCCGTGTCTATGTGTCTGTGTGTGTGTGCGTGCGTGTGCGTGTGTGTGTGCGTGCGCGCGTATAGACGTATATACAGCATTTTGTGTATATGAAAAATGTAGGAATGTGTGCACCTGACAGAAATTGCTTTCAGGTTCAAAACATGACTCGCTTTTTCCTGAATGAAGTTACTTGCAAACAAAAAGTTTTCCATCCCTCGTAATGTGTTGGCAGTCTGTGCACCGATTGGGTGACATGACATTCTGTTCTCATATCTGTACGTGTGTGCGTGTAATTGTAAATGCGTATGTTATTAAAATATGGGGAAAGTATGCACGTAACAGTAATTGTATTGACATGCAAAACATAAAATGTTTTTCCTCATCCTTCTGTCATATTAAAGTAGCGCTTTCCATGTGTCTTTAATTCAGTTAGTTATTTATATTTGTTTTAAGTCATTTCTCGACAGCAATCTGTCACATGGAGACAAACACATGGCTACTTTACGGCCATTAAAACTCGACTGATGGATGTTTCTCTATTAGATTACGAATAAAAGGATAATGTACGTATACATGTACAGTTCTTTCAGTATTAGTGATACATATCTATAGCTTTCTACATACATGCAAAGCCGGATTATATACTGAACAAGTGGATCAGCTGCTCCAAAGCAAAGGGCAACTAACATATATTGGTGGGAGAAGGGGTGTTTTTTTTAATTGCTCAACGGTATCGTACTACTTTAATCCGGTTTTGCTATACATGACAGTGAGCGTAAAGCCAACATATATGGACAAACGTGTATTTTTGTTTGTGATACATTAATCATGCAATATATAAAAAAAATTTCGCTGATGGCGTGAAATATTTGTTTTTATCCATTTCTGATAACATGTCAAACGGAGCAAAAGTAGGATATTTTTCTCCCTGTTTTTAAGGCGAACACATCCTCCCAACCAAAAGTGCTTGCAGGTCTTACTCATGCAGCTATATTTGCTCCTTATTGTTAACAATGATTGATCACTCTTTCAGAATCCTTAAGATAATTTTTCTATCTCAGTATTTGACTTCTTTTACATTCGTCTTGCATCGTTAATTAAGTTATATTGGTAATGCAGACATTCAGCACATTTCGATGGTACTCAGACTGAGAAGAAATGACTAAATATTATGGTAATAGTGATGCCCCATTTCTTTCAGTTAAGAATCATGCACTATTTAGCAGTGAATGTGTGAAGATTACCTCGTACATAAAAAAACCCAAAAACAATTCCATACCTTTTTGTCCTCATATTCTGATGCATTGTACAGCAATATGGAGTATGTGTGTAGTGAAAATGAAATGCCACTGACACTTATGAATAATCCAAGTGGAGTTTGAATAAAACTCGGAGAAATTGAACATGAGCTATTTATCTGCATATACGGTTTGCAAATAAAATGGATTCTAGTCAGTCACAAACAACCTTGATAGTTGTGCGGAAAAAGAAAGTATGAATGCCTGTATTGGCCATAAACAGCATTTTATGATGAAGATATTGACACAATTTTCCGTGTATTTTTGAAGTAAAAATAAACATAATGACATAATTTTTGTCCCAAACATTATGATGTTCCCCAAAATGAAGAGTCTCGAAGGTATATATTCTCTGCTCGTGTCTTTTTTGTACATGCTAAACGACCTATTGTACTACAGTTTGTAATTCATTTTTCTAAACTTTAATAATTATTGAATCTTGAGTTCAAATCTAACAACTTTTTGTGGTATTCTAATAATGGGTTGATGACAAAATGTGCGAAATCTATGACCTTGGTCTAGTATTTTCCCTTTATGTTGGCCACCAGCCATATTAAACTGACTCCTTGTACCCTAGTTTCTATAGCACCCATATCTCTACAAATGACTACACTGTACAACGATAAAAATTAATTTATCCAATGTTCAAATGTCATACACAAAACAACATAAATAACTAATCATCTCGAGCATAGAACAATTTATCTAAATCACAACTAACATGTACATAACTAGTGGTACAAACAAGTGCCAACTCTTTCCTTATACTTGGCCTATTCAACACACTATAGTATCCAATGTAGAAAAACACATGGATATATACATGAATAGATGTCATATTCAACATCATGAAACATCTTATACTTCCGTAACAAATTTCGGAGTATACGCATTTGGTTATAGCGCTCTGTTTTAAAGAATTCTTAGATTTTTGTGATCATTTGTTTGATTATGGGAACTCGGTCCTGTGAAAATATTCCTCAGTCCGAAATAATTAGCCAGTTACTAGGAGCGAACGTCACGGAGTGAAGTGTTAGTGAGTTTCCATGACGCCATGGTTTACTTTTGGTGGATTCAGGTAAACAAGTCATTTCATAGTATGTATTTCAGGAATGTTTTGTAATTCTATTTGCTATTACAAGTACCGATCACAACTGTACTTTCAATATGGAAAACTTGATAGCCGTCGGGTTACAGGCTTGGATGTAATATCACTATCAGACTGGGTTGGAGGAAGATCAATATGGCAGCCCCCTTTACTTGGCATCATGACATATGCCACGTGTATTGTACGTAAGGCCCAATATAGGAGAAAAATTTAACGTTCGTTGCCTCTTGATTAGTCCTCATGCAACAAGATAATTATAGTGCAATAGCTCAATACGATGCCAATACCGAGATCTTTTGCGCGTAAAATAGAATATTAAATTGACTCTTAGAGCTCTTATAAATACATTTTCCGTGAAACAGTCTTTTAAGTCAATAATATATATCTTTCAACTCATCACGTGATATACGCGATATTTGACTAATCCACACCACCCACCTCTTAGGCCAATTCGTATTACATATAACTCTTACATTTCCTTAGGTTTGCAAATACTAGTAGATGCACGTGTATCAAACACCATACATCTTATTTTGGCCGGAAAATATAGCCCCTTTCGAACAACATAGGTGTCTTCTTGATGGTTTCATAGATGAAAAAAAAAAAAAAAAAAACTACACTGAATCACACAAGGTGTCCATTTGTAACACAGGTGTAATACAGTGAATGTTGTATGCATCACAACTGTGAGAATTAGGTCATAACCAGTAATAATGGCGAGCACTCTGCATTATCCAGTTTAGGATATTATCCATATGCAATCCAGCTTGCATGATACATATGTATATTAAAAGTCCAACATAATTGTTCCTATCACTTGGCCCCTGTACGTACTGTGTTGTCATGACTTGTTAGAGTCAATTTATTTTAATTTGTACTGAGCAAAAATCATTGTTAAAATGTGTTAACATGCGTTTTTGCAAAAGTTTAAAATTCCCAAGCTCGTTTGAGCATTTCCCATGCCAAATAAGGGATTTCGTAGTTTTTGCACGTTGTCAAGCTTTTCATTTTCGGAGGTGAGTAAATCATGCATGGATTCCCCAATGCCATAATGACTAAACTGAAACGTATTAATGAGCCTTGTCCTTCATCCCTTGACACAAACGGTTATGCGGTCGGACTGAAGGGAGATGCACATATAGCGCACACTTGAGAGAAATTCTCGGTAGTCTAAACTTTAAAGCGTCACGCTAATAAATAAGACGCTGCAGGTTTCAAGTTATGTCTATCAGAATAACTAAGACGCTGAAGAGAACAATACAGTATCGCAAAATATGAATCAAAATTTCTCTTTTGTAATGCAAACATCCTCTTGGAATCATTATGCTTTTAGTGAATATGAAAAGGACCTTTGGTAATGTTTAACTTATTGAAGAAAGACCCAAACTATTAAGGGTATGCATATTTTGCTTTATGACTTCAGCAACCTCTATCCTCATGTATTTGACACCCAAGTCCGTAAACTAGTTTACGACCAAGTCATTCGAGTAACGTCGTTGTTTCTAATGTCATCAATAATTTTCAACCCTCATTCTTATGTATTTTAAGACCAGGTCACTTACCCAGATCAGAACTAGGTCATTTAATGCCATTTCCACCCACAAGGGTGATCCATGGTGTCTTCCAAATTTACTGGATGTTCTCGCTATATACATGTACCCACACATTCACCATGCAAAACTCTTATCAAAAATCGTACTAAATCTTTACTCAGGCGGTACAAACTGGTATATTTATTTGGAGATTATAAGGAAAAAACCGAAACATGCAGGTAAAAACTGGTCAATTTATTATTGAAAGTCAACAATGCATAGATTAGCATATTCTAAGTTAGTTAACATAAACAAGCAATGACAGTTTGCACTGGCGCGTGATGGATGCAGTCATCTATGAAACTGCATAATATAAACATGACCATTAAGCAAACTATTAATAAAATACGTATTCTAATGATACATTAATAGAATTATCATGGTGTATGTCACTCACCCTATTCCGTCCATAAATGGAATTAGATTGAAGTAACTTCTAAATACATTTGACGATATTTGGTAACATCCCAATAACAACAACAATCATCGTCATCGTCGTCATCATCATCATCTTCATCATCACAATAATAATCATTAAATATATGTATTATTTCAAAAAACGGCTTTTGTTATCGGCATTATACACAGTTTTCAAGCACCCATTAAGTCACAGTGACATATCCAGAAATTCTGCCACCCCCACCCCCCACCACCCCCCACCTCCACTCCGTACCCTTAGTTGCGGCGGTCACTAAGGCGGTTGCTACGCTACTGATAAGTCTTGCAGTACAACTGCGCCCTAAATTGTTGGTATCGAATGTTTGGCATTGTACTCATATTTCCCAATTAAAAGACTGAAAGAAAAATGATCGTACAAGGGAAACAATACGATCGCCTCCCTAGTCGAATGATTCAAGTACCGATGTCATTGTAGCAAACCATGAAGATTTACGCACAATAGAGAATGTAAGAATTCACAGTGTATTATTTGCTTTTAATATATACGTTGGGAAATCACTTCCATTAGAGTCGTGTGTATTATGTACTCACTTATCAGTCGAGTACAACTTCAAAAAATACAGATCCTGATCTGCCATCGCATCATGTGCCCGCAGATCACACGGTGTATGGTGTTTGTTCTACTGATTGCCTCTAACAAACAACATAGATTTGCCGGCCAATTATGCGACGGCAGATCTGGACCTTTGAAGTTTGCAGTTGGACTCGATTTATAAGACAGTATGTGCGGTAATTTGCATTATTTGTAGACTTGTTCCTTCTTTGTTCATTCTTATAATTTATTTAAAGTATTTATCACCTTCGATACGTATGTGGTCTTAGTCATTAACCTTTTAAAACAAAATACAAGATATTACTGAGAAAAAAGCGATCAGTACGTTGAATGGTTGCACATTGTGTGTTAAAAAAGGTTCAAGTAGACAGAGTACTGTTGGGTCCTTCAAATCATCCATGAAAACATCAAGCAATAAATATTGTACATGGAGATTATTCTAGTGCTGGGACTAGTTGGGTTCTAGGTTAAATTTTGGCATACAGTGTGAATGAGCAGCTGACCATTTTTTCCCGTAGCTGTGGTTTTATGGTTTTTACCAACGATGTCATACCGAGTGATTTAGTTGGAAATCGGCCCATTCGTTGTCCACGTTCCTCTTCCTTACAACAATATCTGGGACTCAGTTGTCGCTGCCTTACATGAAATATTTCCAGTTTTGTTCAGTATACCTTTTTTTATGAAGATAAGCAAATTTTCACGGATTGCGTATAGCAGGCTTAGTCAGACTCTAATGAGGATACTCATGGAAGGGAGCTATTATTTTGATAGCGAGTTGTTTAACAGAGGAGAGAGTAACCCTCCTTCCCGTCCCCAACCGCGACCGAAAACGAAATCTGTACAGAAACGTATGTATGTCTCAACATATTCCGTTATATATTTATTGCCCTTGATAGAGAGAAATATGATTTTTTTTTACCCTCGTAGGTGATCAGAGATCTTCACGTTTTCCCCAAAGAGGATAAATAAATTATATATTATACCGTAACCAACAAGACAGGGAAATTTAATTGCTTTTGTTCCCTGACACGTGATATTCGGTGTGTCAGTCATTGGCACTGTACTTTTATGAAGGACACACGGTACTAATGGTATGGAAAAATGGGAACCAGCCTGGATATGGGTGAACATTAAATACAGTATATATGGGTTTGGGTGGCCAGGATTGGTTAATAATGTAAGTTATGTTTTAGGAAAAAGAATCTTTTGAGAGCTTATCCTAGTTGTAAGTGAAAAAAAAATACAGACATTATTTTATTGATGGAATTTCAGTCCTTTAACAGTCATGAGTTTGGAACACTCATTACTAAAATTAGCACCTGACTCTTTGGTGCGGAATTGAAAGCACATGTTTCAAGCACATGCAGGTCCAGAAAATGCTACGGCTCATATCCTTTCCTCTACACAGAAGCGGACATCCAGGTTTAAATCTATACTGATAAATATAGGTTTGATCATGGGCACTCAGAAATTTTAAGTTATTGAATTTTTAATATCATAGTGTTTACATAGGTTTACTATGGGAACTGAATTAGTACTTTGATTCCTGAAGCCTGGTGCTAGTTGTTCGTTCGAAGTGTCTGAGAATTGCTTTCCATTTGTCTTGCTTATGCTGATGTTACACAGATTCATTTATTTCATGCTAAAAAAGCCTGTTTACCGGTTAATCACACTAAGAGTGAAAGCCAACTAAAATCGTGAAACAAGTAAGTCCAATGAGTGTTCGTAATTTCAGTAAATGAAAAATAGTAATGGGGAACATAAATGTGAAGCTGGATAAGCGATGACAAAACTTACTGGATATCTATTTAGTAAGTCCCTAACAAAGGGATATTATATTTTAGATTCAATAGACATTTGCCCTTTTTATCACTTTGACTACTGTTAATACATTTCACACAGCAAAATATGGAATACTTTAAGTACTTTCGGGGAATTAAATCATTATTTGTTGTCGAAATGATAATCATGTAAGGGATAATCCAACTGCCTTTTTATGATCAACTATCATCATACCCGCTGTTGCATGACTGGTAACATTTTCTTTATAATCATTATTAGAAACTAAAACAAACCTATTATAGGCAAAGAAGTGATAACGCTTTATGCCCGAATGGGGAGTTAATTATATTTTCCAGTCTTCTTGCAGTGCATACGGTTTTCATTCAGTCTAAATTACTGGCCAAGATCAAAGTGATGTAGCTTGCGAAAGCAAAGTTCTCCGTCATTTCGGTAGTTTGGTTTTCTAATAGATTTACAGACGCAAAGGAGACATGAAACAGAGCATGAACTAGAGAAAGGTTAATATTAAAACTGACATTAACCATAACAGCTTTAAAGTTCATATACATTTCTTAAATGAAGCTAAACCTCCTATTGAAAGACCCATGAAATGTATATTAGATTTGTTGCTGTGAACAATAATTTTGTTCCTTTAACTTACTACTTTTGCAATATTTTTTTAGCAATATTTTACTTTCTCCTTTTGATAAATCGCACTTTCTTTATATTCAGAATTCTAACAAACCACAACAATGTATACAATCAGTTGTACAATGTATGAATACGCTTTACTAGTGTAATAAATTTATGAAGGGGCCTGCAAGCATTGTACATTTATTTAATCTATTCCAAGGTGAATGTAATTGAGTGAGGTGTACCGAAAGTATCTTTATTAGAGGATTGCTATGTCAAGATGCTTAGGTAAATGTAGTTCATTTTAAGTTTTCACTAGACGATAATGGTTTTCCGACATTGATTTTAAAATTTGAAAGGAAATAAATTATTCCTCTTTTAAGTTTGGCATCACCTTCATATATTTTCATGCCGTTTTCACTACTGGCCTAGTGCACCATATGCCTTTCTCACTACTGGCCAAAGAAAAGAATGAGTATTCCAGTGATATTTGCGCAAACATACAAAGTGAAAAATAGACGATCAGTTACCAAGGATATTATCTTCCATTCACTAACGCATTTATCTTTCATTTCAGCCTTCACTTTCTTTTCCTTATACTTTTCCAGAATTTCTCTGATTATTCGAATGTCTTCAACCAGTGGAGTCTTGGCCGTAAGCAGACCACGCTCTTCGAAGTTTTCTTGCACACCGTTGTGTTCGTCTGTGGACGTTGACACGGTTACCCTTTCATCTTTCCCGTTATCCAGAAGGCAGACCTTGGCAAACCGTACATCCTGGTCTTGATATCGGCATTGTTTCTCACCAGTGACTTTGACGCTCCAATTATTTCTTTTGGGCTGTTCTGCGTCCTTGTCCATAAATTGATCCCTCATCATGAGAACCCTGGCGACCCAGTCAATCATCAGCTGAAACATGGCGAGACTGAAAGACATTCACGTGCTCATTGAGAGGAATTTCAATCTCTCTTGACTTTTCATGAGTCTCGGACAACCTTGATTGCAAGGTATGCAAAATCTGATAAATTACACATATCTCATTAGCAATAACTACTGACATTGATCGTTTGTCTCTAATTTCCAGTGCATATAATCTCGAATCTTTATTTTGTTTCTTCCGTTTAATGAAGCGAATAAAATGTCTCTTTCACACGATTTATATTGACGAGTCATACATCACTCTGATTAATGAATTATCTATAATTTGGTCGCATCCTAAGCTGAGTGACTTACAAAATTAATGGAAATAAATGAATGCTATTGTAATACCAGAGAGTCCTTGGTTCCATTCTTACAAAAGGAATATATCAGCTAATAGTTGTTTTCTGTTATGATATGAGTTATGTTGAATTCTTAAGAGAAAAAAAAGAGAAGATTTTGTCAAATCATTCCTTATGATATTATTTTAAAAATAAAATATTTTCCGTATTTTCAGCGAGGACAAATAACGGCCATAATAACATATTTTCTTTCCATTTCTTCCTTTAAACTCAATAAATTAAAACGAACTCAAAGCACTTTGTCACGAGTAATACAGATTATAACACTTTAGGAGAAACTAATCGCATTATTCTAACAGAGAAGCTATCCTGTAAGCCCCGTCATAGGGTACTTACAGCCATTTGCATTGCAACGTATATAATAGAAGTATTATAAAGCACTGAAAAATCCCCCAAATCAATACAATATCCTCCTTCATATACTTCCGTGGAATTATTTTAAATGATCCTCACATTTGTTAAGAATCGATCTGGTCTGGAAGCCAAAAACAACTAACAGTCATAGGAGTTTTGAAAATAGTTCTTGAATTAAATACCTCAGTGGATGCCATTGTCGACTGCTAATTGGGAAATAAAATATGTGATATTAATTTCTTTAGTTGAGAGGTTTCGAGAACTTTTCAAAACAGTTGTTTATTTTGTACAGTATTCCTAAATTACTGGAAGAATTCAGCTAGAAGTTCAAGAGCATGTCACTTTTTTAAGCACAAAATGGAGAAATCCGTTGGAATGTTTTAGTATATGAGTTGGGAAATGAAGCAGTGGAAGAATTTCATGTAAAAATTTCACCCCTTCTTCCATGTTGTTGCAGAGAATGCCATACATAAGGCGTATAATTAATGCCTGCCTTTAATTTTGCTCAACATTAAACACTGTCCAGCTTTAATGGGTTGTAAATCATAATCTACTTCGTAAATATATCACCATTTCAAATCCTTCCCTGACCACTCTCTTACAACAGTTTTATCCAAAATGTAAATGGATTTAAAAACAAAAGGACGAAAACAAATAAAAATTGAAAACTGCAGCAATAGAACAAGGTAAATGATACAAAATAAAAGCTTTTGTTGCTCATCGATTAATTGAACGACTTCTCCTTGATAAAAAAAGAAGAAACTGTCTTGCATTTTCAGCAACATTTGCATTTCTGCTAATGATTTTCATTTTACTAAACGTAATTTTATCCTGTTGTCCTTTCCGACTATTTTTTTTAAACATTTACGACATCGGATAACTTCATCAAGAAAGAAAACAATTAACAAAAGTACCTGACAAATTCCGAACTTCTACTCACCCGTCTGAGCCACGCTGGAACTCTGTTGACTCGTATTCCTCGGAAGAACATGTTGACAACCACTGTTGCCAAAACGGATGACAAGGTTATCATCACCATACTCAAACAAAAGTAGGCTCCTACACATATGGAAAAGAATATTGGATATTGTTATACTAGATTCCATTAAAATGATGTAAATCAGTACGTCAGTAAATCAGTAGCAAGTTGTGTAAGAATACAAGCCGTGTACGTGCAAACAAATTAACACGTGACATGGCAGTAATAGAGTAAATTTGCGTCGGTACATTCGTATGACTGTAAAATGTTAGTAACAAGCAAGTCATTTAGAAAGTAGAAATCCCCGTTGCATCCATGTTTTGAGCCTGGACCTGTGGGAAGGAGAGACGAGCGCATGACCATGACCAGGTTGGCTATGGCGATATATATATAT